>JAFBJS010001151.1:401510-466111 GCA_016785265.1 Paraplagusia blochii
TGCACTCTACTACACTCTACTTCACTCTACTGCACTCTACTACACTCTACAGCACTCTACTGCACTCTACTTCACTCTACTACGCTCTACTACACTCTACTGCACTGTACTACACTCTACTTCACTGTACTACACTCTACTGCACTCTACTACACTCTACTTCACTCTACTGGACTTTACTAGACTCTACTATACTCTACTGCACTGTACTACACTTTACTACACTCTACTTCACTCTACTACACTCTACTGCACTGTACTACACTCTACTGCACTCTACTACACTCTACTTCACCCTACTGGACTGTACTAGACTCTACTATACTTTACTACACTCTACTGCACTCTACTACACTCTACTACACTCTACTACACTCTACTACACTCTACTACACTCTACTGCACTGTACTACACTCTACTTCACTGTACTACACTCTACTACGCTCTACTACACTCTACTGCACTGTACTATACTCTACTACACTCTACTTCACTCTACTACACTCTACTGCACTCTACTACACTGTACTGCACTGTACTACACTCTACTGGACTCCACTATACTTTACTACACTCTACTGCACTCTACTACACTCTACTACACTCTACTGCACTCTACTACGCTCTACTACACTCTACTGCACTGTACTACACTCTACTTCACTGTACTACACTCTACTACGCTCTACTACACTCTACTATACTCTACTACACTCTACTTCACTCTACTACACTCTACTGCACTCTACTACACTGTACTGCACTGTACTACACTCTACTGGACTCTACTATACTTTACTACACTCTACTGCACTCTACTACACTCTACTACACTTTACTACACTTTACTACACTCTACTACACCTTACTGCACTCTACTACGCTCTACTACACTCTACTGCACTGTACTACACTCTACTACACTCTACTGCACTCTACTGGACTCTACTACACTCTACTACACTCTACTACACTCTACTACACTCTACTTCACTGTACTACACTCTACTGCACTCTACTACACTCTACTGCACTCTACTACGCTCTACTACACTCTACTGGACTCTACTACACTCTATTGCACTCTAATACACCCTACTACACTGTACTACACTCTACTTCACTGTATTACACTCTACTGCACTCTACTACACTCTAATACGCTCTACTACACTCTACTGCTCTCTACTACACTCTACAGCACTCTACTGCACTCTACTACACTCTACTACACTCTACTGCACTGTACTACACTCTACTACACTCTACTGCACTCTACTACACTCTACTGGACTCTACTACACTCTACTGGACTCTACTACACTCTACTACACTCTACTACACTCTACTTCATTGTACTACACTCTACTGCACTCTACTACACTCTACTGCACTCTACTACGCTCTACTACACTCTACTGCACTGTACTACACTCTACTGCACTCTACTACACTCTACTTCACTCTACTGGACTGTACTAGACTCTACTATACTTTACTACACTCTACTACGCTCTACTACACTCTACTGCACTGTACTACACTCTACTTCACTGTACTACACTCTACTACGCTCTACTACACTCTACTGCACTGTACTATACTCTACTACACTCTACTACGCTCTACTACACTCTACTGCACTGTACTACACTCTACTTCACTGTACTACACTCTACTGCACTGTACTACACTCTACTGCACTCTACTACGCTCTACTACACTCTACTGCACTGTACTACACTCTACTACACTCTACTGCACTCTACTACACTCTACTACACTCTACTGGACTGTACTGGACTCTACTACACTCTACTGGACTCTACTACACTCTACTACACTCTACTTCACTGTACTACACTCTACTGCACTCTACTACACTCTACTGAACTGTACTACACTCTACTACACTCTACTGCACTCTACTACACTCTACTACACTCTACTGCACTCTACAAACGCTCTACTACACTCTACTGCACTCTACTACGCTCTACTGCACGCTACTGCACTCTACTACACTCTACTGGACTCTACTGGACTCTACTACACTGTACTACACTCTACTTCACTGTACTACACTCTACTGCACTCTTCTACACTCTACTGCACTCTACTACACTCTACTACACTCTACTACACTGTACTACACTCTACTTCACTGTATTACACTCTACTGCACTCTACTACACTCTACTGCACTCTACTACGCTCTACTAAACTCTACTGCACTCTACTACACTCTACAGCACTCTACTGCACTCTACTACACTCTACTTCACTCTACTACGCTCTACTACACTCTACTGCACTGTACTACACTCTACTTCACTGTACTACACTCTACTACGCTCTACTACACTCTACTGCACTGTACTATACTCTACTACACTCTACTGCACTCTACTACACTCTACTACGCTCTACTACACTGTACTAAGCTCTACTACGCTCTACTACACTCTACTGCACTGTACTATACTCTACTACACTCTACTGCACTCTACTACACTCTACTACACTCTACTACGCTCTACTACGCTCTACTACACTCTACTGCACTGTACTACACTCTACTTCACTGTACTACACTCTACTGCACTGTACTACACTCTACTGCACTCTACTACGCTCTACTACACTCTACTGCACTGTACTACACTCTACTACACTCTACTGCACTCTACTACACTCTACTACACTCTACTGGATTGTACTGGACTCTACTACACTCTACTGGACTCTACTACACTCTACTACACTCTACTTCACTGTACTACACTCTACTGCACTCTACTACACTCTACTACACTCTACTGGACTCTACTGGACTCTACTACACTCTACTGGACTCTACTACACTCTACTACACTCTACTGCACTGTACTACACTCTACTGCACTCTACTACACTCTACTGCACTCTACTACACTCTACTACACTCTACTGGACTCTACTACACTCTACTTCACTGCACTACACTCTACTGCACTCTACTACACTCTACTGCACTGTACTACACTCTACTACACTCTACTGCACTCTACTACACTCTACTACACTCTACTGTACTCTACTGGACTCTACTACACTCTACTGGACTCTACTACACTCTACTACACTCTACTTCACTGTACTACACTCTACTGCACTCTACTACACTCTACTGCACTCTGCTACGCTCTACTACACTCTAATGCACTGTACTACACTCTACTTCACTGTACTACACTCTACTGCACACTATTACACTCTACTACGCTCTACTACACTCTACTGCACTGTACTATACTCTACTACACTCTACTACACTATACTACGCTCTACTACACTCTACTTCACTGTACTACACTTTACTACACTCTACTTCACTCTACTACACTCTACTGCACTGTACTACACTCTACTGCACTCTACTACACTCTACTTCACTCTACTGGACTGTACTAGACTCTACTATACTTTACTACACTCTACTGCACTCTACTACACTCTACTACACTCTACTGCACTCTACAAACGCTCTACTACACTCTACTGCACTGTACTACACTCTACTTCACTGTACTACACTCTACTACGCTCTACTACACTCTACTGCACTGTACTACACTCTACTACACTCTACTTCACTCTACTACACTCTACTGCACTGTACTACACTCTACTGCACTCTACTACACTCTACTTCACTCTACTGGACTGTACTAGACTCTTCTATACTTTACTACACTCTACTGCACTCTACTACACTCTACTACACTCTACTGCACTCTACAAACGCTCTACTACACTCTACTGCACTCTACTACGCTCTACTGCACGCTACTGCACTCTACTACACTCTACTGGACTCTACTGGACTCTACTACACTGTACTACACTCTACTTCACTGTACTACACTCTACTGCACTCTATTACACTCTACTACGCTCTACTACACTCTACTGCACTGTACTACACTCTACTGTACTCTACTACACTTTACTACACTCTACTACACTCTACTGCACTCTACTACACTCTACTACACTCTATTGCACTCTACTACACTCTACTACACTGTACTACACTGTACTACACTCTACTTCACTGTATTATACTCTACTGCACTCTACTACACTCTACTGCACTCTACTACACTCTACTGCACTCTACTACACTCTACAGCACTCTACTGCACTCTACTACACTCTACTTCACTCTACTACGCTCTACTACACTCTACTGCACTGTACTACACTCTACTACACTCTACTTTACTGTACTACACTCTACTGCACACTACTACACTCTACTACACTCTACTACGCTCTACTACACTCTACTGCACTGTACTATACTCTACTACTTTCTACTACACTCTACTGCACTCTACTACACTCTACTGCACTGTACTACACTCTACTACACTCTACTACGTTCTACTGGACTCTACTATACTTTACTACACTCTACTGCACTCTACTACACTCTACTACACTTTACTACACTCTACTACATTCTACTGCACTCTACTACACTCTACTGCACTCTAGTACACTCTACTGCACTCTACTGCACTCTACTACACTCTACTACACTCTACTACGCTCTACTACACTCTACTACACTCTACTGCACTCTACTAAACTCTACTACACTATACTACGCTCTACTACACTCTACTGCACTGTACTACACTTTACTACACTATACTGCGCTCTACTACACTCTACTGCACTGTACTACACTTTACTGCACTCTACTACACTCTACTACACTCTACTACACTGTACTGCACTCTACTACACTCTACTTCACTCTACTACACTCTACTGGACTCTACTATACTTTACTACACTCTACTGCACTCTACTACACTCTACTACACTCTACTGCACTCTACTACACTCTACTGGACTATACTACACTCTATTGCACTCTACTACACTCTACTACACTGTACTACACTCTACTTCACTGTACTACACTCTACTGCACTCTACTACACTCTACTGCACTCTACTGCACTGTACTACACTCTACTACGCTCTACTGCACTCTACTGCACTGTACTACACTCTACTGTACTCTACTACACTTTACTACACTCTACTACACTCTACTGCACTCTACTACGCTCTACTGCACTCTACTGCACTGTACTACACTCTACTGTACTCTACTACACTTTACTACACTCTACTACACTCTACTGCACTCTACTACAATCTACAACAGTATTCTAGTCTGAGTGACACAGAACAGTGTGTGGACACCTACATCTGCAAGGTCAAAGTTTCCGTTTGTCCACAGTATGACAGCGAGGACGGAGAGGACGGTCTTCAGGATGGCGTACTGAAGAGCTCCAGCCTTCAGCCAGAACAAGAGTCTCCTGCAGCAGACAGGGTGAGATCAGGGTAAGTCTAAGGGGGGAGGCTGCACATGTCCCCCTCCAGAGGTCCGACGATGAGAGGGAAGGACGTCTGTAATACCCTGACATGGGCACACGGGGGAGACACAGGCAGCAGCAGCAGCAGGGTCCAGTACTGATCTTGAAGGTTTTCCCAGTGAAACGCTTCAGGAAAACCGTTTTTCCTCCCAACTCCTCCACCAGGAGGACCAGGACCTTGTACACCACCACCGCAAAGTAGCTGCAGAGACAGACAGGTTCAGGTCGGGACCAGAGACACAGACAGGTGTTAGCTGGTGAACGTACCAGTTGGCGGTCATGTCTGTGAACATGACGGCCTTTGGAATCCACATCCCAAAACAGGCCATGGTAGAAATGACCTGTAGGGGGAGTAAGAGTGCAGATGATACATATTAACATCGACACCAGTGACAGCCTGGTGTCGTTGACCCTGAAGCCGTGGACCCACCGGGGCGGCGCCGTTGATCCAGATGATGGTGGTCTTCTTTGGGGAGGGAAGTTTTCTATAGATGTAAACACACTGTTCCAGGTAGAGCAGCAGTGAAATACTGGACATGAACGTGAGCATGGAGTAAAGACAGATCCCAAACACGTCCAGCTCTGAGTCCAGGGAGACAAAGACAAACCTCACATCACAGTCAACACGTGGCCCTGGGGCCCAGAAACGTACCAATTAGCAGAGATTAGGACAGGACTATTGATGTGTCTTCCTGCGAGGACACTGTCCTCTATCACTGCTCCCTGCTAACGGTCTTATCTTTGTCTTCGTCCTTTCTCTCACCTTTCATTTCTGTGACCAAAACAGTGGGTTGCGTCCTCCAGTTTTGGAACCACAGATGAGGACAGTCACTTACTTGTAATGATGTCAATGGCCAGCGGGGGCTCCCCTAAACAAGCCGGGTGGATGGTGGCGTTGGGACCTTCCAGCTCCATGATGAGGAGACAAACCAAACAAAGCTAAGACAGAACAAGGACAGACGCTGGTGGAACTGCAAACAGAAATATTCTTCTCTGTCCTTCCCGTCCAGTGAGGAACGAAGCAGAAGGATCTGAGAGGAAGGAGCGACACTTTATAAGAAGTCAGTTCTGCTCATTCATTCACAGAGGCAGGTCAGACCTTCACAATAAAACTCAAGGTCAAGTGTGTGAGTCAGAAGAGCTGAACTTTGACAAGGTGTGTGTGTGTGTGTGTGTGTGTGTGTGATTCACTGCTGTGAAAATAAAACACAGTCATGAAGAGATAAAGGTGGATCAGGACCATTCTTCTCTGTAGATCCAACCCCCTCCCTGGGCCCGTCAGCCTGAGGATCCGTGTCAATCATCAACAGCGTCTCCACCGTCCTCCTGCGTCTCCTCGGAGGTGAACGACCCGCGGGTCAGTCCTCGGCTCCTCCGCAGGACGGTTCTTATCAACGTTCTTGTCCCACAGCCAGGAACTTTACGGCACTCGTTAAAATGTTCATGGACCCAGTTCAGAAACAACGTCAAGGTTTCTCTACAGGAGGGTCGGGACCCAGGAGTGGATCAGGGTTAAATGCAGATGGACGTGGAGTGAAGAGACAGTGTACAGTATGGACAGTATATACAAGTCAATATATATACTGTCCATACAGTAAACAGAGGTACACCTGTACACGTGAACTTCAGGTGTTTCCACAGTCAATCAACCTTCTCCATGTCCTCCATCACTGCATCCATCAACCTCCTATTTGTCTCCTACCTGGTAGCTCCATCTCTAGGATCATTCTTCTACCAACGTGTCTCAACTCTCCCTCCTCTGAACATGTCCAAACCATCTCAATCTGTCTTCTCTAGCTTCTTTTTCTCCAAACCTTCCTGTCTGTGTTGTCCCTCTAATGTCCCTCATTCCTGATCCTGTCCATCCTTGTCTCTCCTAAAGAGAATCTCAGCAGCATCTTTAACTCCTTCACCTACTGTGAACAGCACCACCTACAGGTCAGTAGAGGAGCTCCAGACCAAGTGCTGGTTCTCCACTGAACTCAAACCTGTTGTGTTGAAGCAGATGTTGTTGTTTATTAGTCCCAGTTGTTAACGTGGCAGAAACAGTCAAAGAAAAGACTCCAGTGTTTTAACAATAAATAACATAAACAGTGAGAATTAGAAATGTTTACAGTCAAGTTCATCTGGTCCAACATCTTCAGACTTTGTTCACATTATTTCACGGTGACATTCAAAGTTAAGGCCTTCAGAACATCAACACCAACAAACACAACAAGCAGAGGTTTTTACATATTGCACTCGGAGGTCGACACAGGTTTAAGGAGCGATGACATGATGAATACTGACAGTCTGTAGAATTGAGGCCGATCCAGTTCACTGACACACAGGGGGCGCTGTAAACAACACAGCAGATCTCCAAGTGAAACCTGGGTCTGTGGTTCATCTGCAGATTCTTCCCTGAGTCTCAGTTCAGTCTGTCGGTTGTAGTGAAGTGGAAAAGGCCTCCAGGACTGTCTGAGGTAGTACCCGTGTGATCCAGCAGAGGGAACTGCTAACACTACTCCACCTCAGATCCACTCTTTGTCCATCAGAGAGACACGGTCAGGTCCTACAGGAGTTTCTTTGTTGGTATTTAGTGAATTATTCAAATAAATATTATATTTTTCACCACTGCTTAAAATGCAGTTTTTAATTAAACTTTTTTTCATTTGATTTTTTAAAAATTTAAAATGTAATAAAAAGTTTTTCTTCTGACATTTCCTCCACATGTGGCTCAGCTGTGAACATGGAGGGTGGAGATGTGGAGGGTGGAGGTGTGGAGCAGCGGCACCGGCAGAACCAGAGCACCAGGCCGTACTGTACCGTACCGTACCGCACCTGTTACTTTTCGCTCTCCAGCGTCACAGAGGTCGGAGCTGCACCTGCAGACGGAGAAGAAGAAACTGAACTCCAGGAATTGACCCAACACCACGGGATCAAGACCCGTCCCCCTAATGGACACTGCATGTCATCTCACCCTGTTGGTTCCTGTTGTTCTCCACTGAGGCCTGTGAAGGAGAACCGATCACAGTCTGGTTCTGGCTCGTTTCTCCTCCGTCCACGGAGCTGGGAATCGAACAGAGAAAACGTTTTCAAAGGAAGGAATGATCCGATCGCGGGACAACACAGTGTCCATGTTCTCTGGAGTCACCGGGTCAGTGGGTTCCGTAGATCAGAATGGTGCTGATTGTGTTACCGTGAACTCATTTCCAAAATTGAATGTTTAGCAGAGGTTTATTAAGAAATATCCACTGATTATCTTTAAAAGGTGACCGGCGCCCCCTGCTGTACAGACCTTTTCCCGTTTTGCTGGAGGACAGTTTTGGCCTGTTCTGGATCCACATGGACCAGTCTGGTGTCGAAGGACTCTCCGTCTCCCAGACTGAAGGACACACACACACACACACACACAGATGTAAACAGGTTGGACCAGCTGTCGCCACCACAAACAGTGAGGTCAAAGGTCAACTGCCCTGGACCAGGAATCAACAGAGAAAAGTTGAAGGTTGAAGTCTGGAGCGTTAGGACAGACGTTGATTTTCTCTTCCTTCTCGTCTCTTCTTTGACTTTGACGTAAAACTCACCCTGAGAAAATGGGAACAATCCAATATCGCGCTTCTTCTCCAAAAACCTGCACCAGGTTCCGGCTGCAGCCCAGAGAGAAGCCGTTTTTGTCCGGACCGTTGGAGAAGACCGGAGCTCTGAACGCCTCTGGAGTGAAACAAGGAAATTCAACCGTCAGCCGATAACGAGGGGAGTGTCGGCAGCTGCGGGTTCGAATCCTCTTCCACACTGACCTATGGTGGTTCTGTTCTTGCCGACGAGCCACAGGTGGTAACTGAGCAGCGACAGGATGCTGACGAAGAAGACGACCGCCACGAAAAACAGGAACAGGATGTGGAATTTAGCGTGTGTGTCTGGGAGCTGTTTCTGAGAGGAAACGGAGACGAAGACGAAGACGATGACGTCACACTGGAGCAGAAGACAGGTGTGTGTCTGTGTGTGTGAGAGACTTACTGTCCAGAACTTGATGAAGTACTGGACCACTGTGGTCCAGATGACCAGGCAGTAGAGACAGGCGTAGGTCAGGAACAGGATGAAGAACTTGTAGTTGGAGAACCCCACACAGTTGTTCACCCTGACAGAAAACAGAACCATGAGACCGGACCACAACACCACCACAACCCACATGTGTCCATCCTCACCATGGACAGTGATGGTCCATCTTTAACACACACCTGCAGAGAGGACAACGAGAAAAAAGAAAACATGTTGACTAGTAGAACCAGGACTGACAGAAGGTCTCAGCCTGGTCTCCTCCATCAGTGGGTGGATTCATTTTCTACCAACTTCACAGTCCAGTCCAGTCCAGTCTTCAGTCCAGTCCAGTCCAGTCTTCAGTCCTGCTGATGGACCATGTTCTGCTTCTTCTTCTGTTCTTTCTTTTCCACAGTCTTCACTAGGAGGTCGTCACTGGACTACAGTCAGACATGGACTCGTTGTGACTACAGTATCAAACTATATTGGACTGAATTGTATCATCAAACTCCAGACATCAACTGATTCTGATCCTGTATCTTACATTTAATCATTAATATCTATAATATTATTTATCTGGTCAGAAGTAAAAGGTGGGACTGATGTGTACGTGTGTGTGTGTGTGTGTGTGTGTGTGTGTGGACTCAGAGACACTCACATCTCACAGGTGGAGCAGTGGTGGCAGCGATCAGGTTTGATTAACTGACAGAAGTCACAGTAACGAACGGCTGTTTGGACAAAAGGACTGGTTAGAGTCAAGTCTGACTGTTGACTGGTCCACAGTTTGGACAAAAACATCATCGTAAAAAGAGGAAGAGGAATTACACAACACTGGGTGTGTGTGTGTGTGTGTGTGTGTGTGTTTTTCTGTCTCGACCAGATCAACTCAGTCCCGTGGTCTCACCTCCTCCAGCGGTCCGAGTGTAGACCGGTAAAGTTCTGGCCACCTTCTTCAGGATCTCCTGCTGCCTCTCGGCTCGTTCTTCTCGCTCGAACGCTTCCTTCTCTGCTCGGGGCAAACAGAACTGAGGGGGGAGAAGACAGGGTGAGTCTGGGGGAGAAAGACGTCTCACGAAAATCACCACAAACTCATGACAATCACAATTAAAATATTGATCCTGGTGATGTAAGGAGGAAGTCACTGCACACTCCAGTACAGTAGGTGGCGCTAATCGCCTAAAATGGTTGTTTCCCTTCCTAGGCTAAGAGACGTTCAGGATCAGCGTGACTCACGGCCTTTGACGGAGCGGCCGGTCTGGACCAGATAGTTTTCCAGTAGGACCATAAAAATATGAAGATGAAGACTTGGAAGACGACCAGGTAACTGACTGTGGGACAAACAAAAAAGACATCTGAGAAAAATGTCAGGGTGAAAAATGAACCAGAGGTTTGATTGTCTGTCTCACCTCGCTCTGCGTCCGTCTGGATCGTATCTGGAAAAATAACACAAAAAAAACCAAATCACTGCAGAGTCTGGAATAAAGAGTAAACCACATGGAGAAGTGGTGTGAGCTCTGCTAGGACAGAAACACCCGGTGGTGACTCAGAGGTACTGCGGGCCAGAGCTTTGGTCTCAAAGACCTCCTGGTCCTACAGTAGCACGATGGTTCTCTGAGTCCACAGACTGGCACTTTGACAATAAGTACTAGGTGGAGAGAGACCAGCGCTCGTGACGGAGGAGGAAACAATCGCTCACAATGTGGCAGCAGCCTGGCACCACCCGGGGGGAGGAGAGGGTGAGGGTGGAGGGGGGGTCGGAGCACAGAGACAGGAGGGTTGTTACATCAGCAGGGACGTCCTGGGCCCAGAGCAGGCGGTAAGACAGTCAGTCAGAACGACAGGCAGTCAGTGGTCAATCAGACAGACACACGAAGACAGTCAATCAGACAGACACACGAAGACACGAAGACAGTCAGTCACACAGACAGACAGACAGTCAGTCAGTCATGACCATCATGTGACCACAGACTGAACATCATCTACAGTCTGTTGGTTCTTGTACAGTGATTATAAAAACACCTCGATTGTTGTCACCCTAACTTTGAGTGTTCTCCTGCTGACTGACTGACTGACTGTCTGTCTGTCTGACTGTCTGTCTGACTGACTGACTGACTGACTGTTTCCATCTTCTTTCACTGACTCTACTTCTTCTCTTCCAACCAATGACCTGATTTCCAGACGTTTCCAACTCGTGTAGTTTGGTCGATTAAAGGTCGACTTGTCCTCATGTCGCGGGACCAAAAGTCTTCACTAGTATCCGGTCACAGTGGTTACAGTTGTTTGTTTGTTTGTTCATCTACTGTTAGAAGTCACTGAGAGGGAGTAACGTTCACGACCGTCCGTTATTCTCCGGTGTTTATTATCACCGCATTCACTCAACTCTTCTCATCACGTGAACAAATCTCTGCTGTTTGTGATAAATAACATTTGTTCAGTTGCGGTAAAAAAAAAGAAAGCCCTCATTCAACAGTTTGTGGAGGAAAATCCAACTCCCCGCAGATTAACTTGGCAACCGATGACGCTGTCAACACACTCGGCTGCCTGTGACCGGTGAGGGCGTCGGTACTCACACACACACAGCTCCACCACGTAGGCGTAGTAGGACCAGGCGACCACCAGGTGAATGAAGAACACGGGAATCCAGTTCAGAACCCGTTTACAGCAGCGCAGTGCATGGGAAGAGGGCGCCATCTTTAATCCCGAGTGCGGAATACAGTAGTTCTCCGCGGGCGACGTCACAGCACCGAGGGACTGGTTGACAGCCCCGCCCATGTCCAGCCTGACGTCAACGTATCGGCCATCTTGGTCCGGGCGCAAGCGGAACTTTCCCGCCCTCTTGACAACAAACTGTGTTAGTCTACGATTCTGGACCGATTCACTTTATCGGCGCGACGTCGAGTGAATGTATCAGAGCAGGACGTGGTTCTGAGAAGCTGCAGCACTTAAAGCTGATACAATAATGATCTTAAAATGATTCTTTGAGCCGAACTCGAAACACTCACATCCACCGTTACACTGCGGAGGGTTCAGACGACGATGTCGCCATCTAGCGGCGCTTACTGGAAACGCACCATAGTCGATGTTTTTGCAAACAAAAATTGTTTTTTAAGTTTTTGTGTAAATCTGCTATCCAAACATATTCACTCTAACAGAGACATTGATTATCTACAGTTATTTAGTGTTTCATAACCGTGTGAAAAAAATAACTTTTTCCCCAAGGATGTTGAATAACATTTATTGAAATCCCCATGGAGCATCCATCCAAGTTCAAATAAGACATTTTACAATTAAAATGTTTTTAAGTCACATTGTTCCTTGAATAGAAAAATATAAAATGTTTCAGCTCCAACATCCCTTATGTTCAACCATAACCAGTTGAACATAAATGAACTAATGTGGCAAAGTCCTACATGTGAGCAGCGTCAATTAACAACAATATTAATAATAATAATAATAAACTGTAACATTTGACTTTAACGCCTCCTCACCCTGCTGACTCTGAAGACAAGATCAAACCCCAGCCCACAGAAGACCAGAATGTGGCTCCAGAGACTGAAGATAAGAGATCCAACCATCTATATTTCACGTTCTCTCCTCACCTCCTCCGTCCGTCCATCCGTCTGTCCGTTCTCCTGGGCCAGGGCTGACCAGAACAGTTCTTCAGCTGGCAGCTTTAGCATGCAGAGAGGAACATAAAGCTTGCCAGTGAAGAACTGCTGTGAGTCAGCCATTTGGAGCAGAGAGAAGAACAGCTGAGGGTTCTTGGATGAGGGTTAGCCTGCAGAGAGAGGAGGAGCAGAGGAAGAGGAGATCACTTCACTTCCTTTTCAAACCTGCTGCGTGGGAATGAGGCTGCCTGCAGCCACACTCTCACGCACACCATGAGTCGGTCAAATGAGCTGAAATGTCAGGACTGACTGAGGACAAGGATGACCCTGGTGTGACACCATTTTAAAATCAGATTTTCTGTCCAAAGCCCTGGTCCTCAGAGGACCGTCAGGTGACCTTTCCTTTTGTTTCCACCTACAGCAGGTGACCGTGGACACGGCGAGACGATCGGATCACATCTGAAGTTCCCTTCAGTGGACATTCCAGACGTTCGTCTTCGACACACATCATCCGTCAGTCAGAATTCCAGGCTTCTGTCATGGCCGTGGTGATGTCACAGGGCGGGGCGGGAGAAAATGATGAGCCTCTGAAGGGTCGTCCTTTACTGAAGTCAGTCATCACCTGATCCTGGATCAGATCTCTGGGTTAAAACTGATTATTGTTATGTCTAGAACTCTCCCTGAGACTGGGGTCAGTAGCCAGGATTCCACTGGACCACAGACTGAACCACAGACCACTTGTTCTGTGGAGAGTTCACCATGATGTTCAGTGTTGGGCCCACGACCCTCATCTTCCTCAGTCTCCTCTCAGATCAGTCCTGCATTCCTGACATTCCAACTCTGTATGTTAGAAATTCCATCTGGCTGCGGTTGTCTCTCTCTCTGTCTCTCTCTGTCTCTCACTCTCCTGTCTGTCTGTCTGTCTGTCTCTGTCTGTCCCTCCACCCTAGGACTCATCCACATCTGCTCTGCAGCAGACGGGGGTGAACGTGGTTTCATCTGCCGTCCCCCTCACCCTAGGGTCAGTGGTTGAGGAAGCAGACTTGTGTCCGATGGTTTGGGGTTCGAGTCCAGCGATGTCTGCACTGAGGTGCAGTCATCACAGCTGAGAGCCCACACTCAAAGTTGTCTGACCACACCCTTTAACCACGACCATGACCATGACCCTGACCTGCAGGACTGAGAACCTTCATTGACATTTGCTCAGGTGCAGTGGTGTCACAGTGAGAAACTCTTGGTGTTGGTTCTTTTTTCTTCTTTTCATCCCACATGTAGATTTGTCCAGATCTATGGTGGTTAACCTGGTTGGACAGTGTCTTCACCAACACTAACCGCCAATAAGAGGAGCCCAGGACCAGGACACCACCATCATGATTGGATTCTGAGCCAAACAACTCATTGACCTGAACCTCAGCTCCTTCCATGGAGGAGGTGCAGCTCCAGACGACGCCTCAGGCCCAGTCAGATATTCTCTGTGACCCCCTCTGTAGCCCCGTCCCCCAGCAGCAGGAATGAGGGTGTGACCAACGCAGAGAGCAACATGGCTTCACTTCTTCTTCTTTAAAGATTTTAGCCTGAACGAAGGGAAAAGACAGGAAGACCAGACCAGACACCAGGCCTTCACTTCCTGCCATGTGATCCTGGTAGAGGGTGGAGGTTGGGGAGGGTGGAGGTTGGGGAGGGGTATTATGTCACACACTCCAGGGCTGCAGCCTGTGACACACACACACACACACACACACACACACACACACACACACACGAGTGTTCCTGCTGGTGAACTGAACTCTGAACACTTACATAAGAGAGGCCTCCAGGTTCTACTGCTGGTTCTATTCTACAGCCCTTCTCCTGGGTGGAGGTTCTAGTTGGAGGAGCAGTGAAGGACAGAGGCCTCCACTCTCTGCTACATCACTGGGTTTTATCAGCCTTCCTCTGAACTCATTGTCCTGGCCTGGTTCTGGTCTGTAACTAGTTCCAGCCCCAGTCTAGTTCTGGTCTGGTACTAGTGTGGTCCTGGTCCTGGTCCTGGTCCTAGTCCTGGTCTGCTCTTCTGTCCTTCTGTCGTGAACTCAGCACTTTTTAATAGGCCGTGAGCAGCAGCTCAGTTTGACGCCAACGTGGAGGAAAATAAACGTGTGACATCAGCCTATAAATACAGTCAGGAGGAGCAGGAGGAGGAGGAGGAGGAGGAGGAGAAGGAGGAGATCCCAGATCACAGCTCCTCTTGACGTGGAGGAGGTGGTGAAGTCAGATCTCCGTCACTTTTCTCCTCACCTTCAGTATCTGTGTGGACTCCTCCAGAACTGAGACTTTTTTAGCCTCAGCTTTGCTGCCTCTGCTGGTGATCCAGTGTAATGACAAGTCGACGGTCGTTTTACTCAAACTTCTGTCAGTGACTGAAGCGACAGTGGAGCTGCTTAAATGTCACATTTCTCCTCCTCCTCCTCCTCCTCCTCCGTGACTCCTCTCTCTCCCCCTGTGTCACCGGGCCTCGACTCTGGACTGTCAGACAGTCTCAGGCCTTCGGGCCTCAACCAGAACCCTGTCCAGTCCGGACAGACTGGCTCTGACCTGAACCAGAACTACTCCTATCAGACCCGGACCCCTTCATTCTGACTCCAGTAAAGTCCGGGTTCCGGTTCTCCCGGCTGTTCCACGTCCATCTAAAGTGGGTCACGGAACCTTCAGGCGTGGACACGGACGGAAAGTCGCAGAAACGCAGAGACAGTGAAGCCGTGAGGAGGAAAAGCAGCAGAAAGATCGGCCCACCTTGTCCGTCGGAGGTGACGGTGCAGAACCGACTCCTCCTGGACCCTCGGCGGGGTGTGTCGCCTCCTGACGATCTGCCCGGTCCCGCCGTCGGTCCGATTCGGTCCGGTTCGGTCCGTTGTTCTCTGTAAGGTGGTCATGCTGAGGCCACAGCAGCAGCAGCAGCAGCAGTGAAGAAAAGCTGCGCAGAAAAGACTTGACACAAGTCCACCTCTCTCTCTCTCTCCGTCTCTCTATGTCTCTCTCTCACTCACACACCCGGCTTCCCACTCCGATCAGCTGGCAGCGTCATGACGTAGGCTCCTACGCAGTGCAGACGTCAGACACGAACCGGATGTGACGTAGACACGCAGTGTAAGTTAGTGTTGAAATCGTCGAGAGGAAAGAAGGTTAGAATGGAATGTTCCCGAACTGAGTTCTGGGTCCGGTTCTGGAAACGGATCAATAACAACAGAGTCAAAGTGGACAAAGTGTCAATTTAATATATATTCACTCAGACCCAGACCTGGTCCACCTCAGACCTGGTCCACCTCAGACCTGGTTGAGCCTGTGTCAAGTGGAGGGGCGGGGCCTGTAAATGGCCTCTGGAGACATCAGCAGGTCCACGTGAACTCTTTACCCTCTCAGCACTGCCCCCCCGCGGCGCCCGCCCCTGTAACTCCTGTCACAGCTGATCAGCTGGTCTGTCACCTGACACAGAGGAAACAGTCAGTGAGACATGTTGATGAAGGTCATGGTCAGGTCTCTCCTCCTCCTCCTCCTCCTCCTCCCTAGCTCCTCCTCTCAGACTGTTCTTAATAACCAACCCTTCTGTTGTGATGAACAAACATCTCGGTACAAACTAAGAATTTGTCCCTAAAAAACCTGACTAAACGTTTTGAAAGACTGAATAACTGGAGGAGTTAAACTGGAGGAGTTAAACTGGAGGAGTTAAACTGGAGGAGTCATCGAGGCCATTGTCGAACCTCATATCAATGCGCAGTCGCGGAAGTCGTCTTCGGACGCATCCCGTTTCCATGGAAACGCGCCTTGTGGTCGGAGAGTTTCCAGTGAATGGAACTGATTGGGTTTTTTAAGCTTCATCATCATTTGATTCTTTTTTCAGTTCTTGTTGTTGTGATGTCAGAAAACCGTCAGTGTTGTGAGGAGGTTCAAACCCCGAGCTGCTCTGACACCAGAGAAGAGACGAAGAAGAAGAAGAAGAGGAAGAAGAAGAAGAGAAGTCAGAGAGTCTGCGCCTCGACAACCGGTAACAAAACACACTGATGTTCAGTAACAAAATCAAATAAAAAAAATCAAATGTATTTCATTATAATAAAATAGAAATGACTGTGCTGAAAATCTCTCATTGGACTTTGATTTTTTTTTAACGAATCATGGAAATAATTATTATTTTACGGCTTGTCTTCGTGTTTTGTTGCCTCCACCTGAGCTGCTGTCCCTCCACACGAAGACACTAGATTTATTTTCTCCCCTTTTTGTCTTTTTGTCTTCAGAGTTCCCTAAGCCTGTGTCCCTTCTGCCAAGCCTGCCCCCTGGTGGTAAGAACAGCAGAGCACGGGTCAGTGGCAGCAGCTGCAGTAGGATGAAAGTCTCCATATCTCCACCTTACCTGCTGACGCCAGACGATGGCGCTGCAGCTGAAGGATGGAAGTCCGGCGGGAGTCTGCGGTGGGAGGGGGTGTTGGAGGACAGGGAGGCGGAGGAGAGGAGGCTGGAGGTGTACAGGGCCGACAGGAGGCAGCGGTACACAGTGGACAGAACTGGACCTGGACCCGAGTTTGGTCCAGTTCTCTGAAGGTTTCATGGATCACGTTCTTGTCACACGTCGATCAAATATTTTAATGCAATTTTATTAAAGTTTTTCCAAAAATAAATGCACAATGAATACATGCCATTACACTTTAGGCCACATGGGGGCGTTGAAAACAGAACTTGAAGCGACGCTGGAGATTTGATGATTTTTTTGATGTTGTCATAACATAAAAGTGACATCATCAGGTTCCTCCTCCTCTTTGACATATTCCTCCGTCTTTACTCCACCCTGGTCCTCCTCATCATCATGGTCCTCCTCTTCACTGTGTTCCAATTCATCTCCGTGCTCCTCCTCTACATCATGATCCTCCTGGACTGGAACATTCCCACTAGCGTCTGACCTTTGCAGCGCCCCCTGGTGTGAAGCTCCTCACTGATTGCTGGCAGATGGATCTTCTCAGTTCTCCGCTCTGTCTCATAGTAAGGACATGTCTTCAGGTGCTCTGAGATGGACACCACGTCCCTGAGACGCCACTTGTCCACGGGAGAGAAGAGAGTGCTGAACTGCCAAACCTGAGGAGAGACGTGGTTCAACATCAGGCTCACTCTGAATCAGAGGTCCGAAGTCTTCTGTCCTGTTCTGAAGGGTTTGTTGAAGTTTTACCTTCTGTCTCACCCTCCACTTGGCTCCTCCCTGTGAGGAGGTGCTCTTCTCCCAGCGCAGGGTGACCATGCCTCTGTCCTGCAGCAGGGAGGAGCAGACCTGCCTCATGAGCCTGGACACCAGAGACAGCTGAGACAGAGACAGACTGTCCAGGAAACCGGCCACGTGGCACAACACCTCGTAGGGCAGGGAGCTCAGGACGTCCACACCTGACTCACCGAGTCTCTGGGGGACGGTGGGATGGAGCCTGAAGCAGGACAGGTCCTCACTGAAAGACAGGTCACCACAGAAGAACCTGAGTTTGTCTTTGGTCAAACTTCAAATGTGGAAGATGGATGCTGTTCCGTCTCTCACCAGTAGGAGACGCTGGCTTCGTGCGTGGAAGGCTGGAACCTCCTCTGGCTGTAGGTGCAGCCGAGGTAGGACAGAGGACATCGGTGCTCGAACCATCCGTTCACTCCCATCTGGATGTCACTGTGGACGTTTCTGTTCAGGGATGAAACACGTTCACAACGAGGTTTTGTCACAAATTAAAATAAAAAATAAGAAATAAAACTGTGACTAAAGATCCAACCAACTGGGAGGAAAGACACTCACCTGTAGTGTGTCCCATATTCTCTGCGCTGATAGCTCTGTCCACAGAGGAAGGTGAATGCGGAGCTAGCCTTGTGGTGTCTGCTGGTGACGCTCTCCACCTGCAGCTGTAGGTGGAGCTCTAGAGGCTTCTTTGCCGTCAGGTCAGCCAGAGACGTGTTTCTTCGGAACGGCGCCGACAGGAAGCTGTAGGTCTGCGTTCCCTCGTCCTGCAGTAGGGCGTCGTTGCAGAGGCTCTCTGCAATCATGTGACCTCGCCGCTCCTTCTCCAGGGAGCAGAGGATGGAGGCCTGGGTGGAGGTGAAACTCATTAATTCAGGTTTCTGATTTTTCCAAGGACAGTGAAAGCATCACAGGGACCTCCTCTTTCTCACCTGTACTTCCTCCCACACTGGCATCTCCTCTAGCGCCACCCCCAGGTCGCTGGTGTCCACAGCTTTGCTCTCTCTGCGGTAGAAGCTGGGGTTCCTGATGCGGCCCTGCCTGGCGGAGAAGCTGGTGGGAACTCTGAACGTTCTCACGGTGAAGATCTTCATCGGTTCCAGGGATCCGTACACGAACCTCCTCCTCGTCTGTGTGTTGGTTTGACAGGAGGAGGCGCAGGAGCTGGAGGCTGCTGCTGCTGCCACATCGCAGGGGTCCTCATTCTCCTCCTCCTCCGTCACAGTGCTCAGACCTTTGCCTCCACCCTTGGCCGCTCCTCCTGCTGATGTTTCCCCAGCCTCTCGACATCCACCCATCTCCATGCTGAACATGCGCTCGTAGGCCATGAAGTTCTCCAGGGAGGCAACGTCCACGCTGGAGCCCCGGGCCAGAGCCTCCCTCTCCTCCTGAGTCAGCTCCTGCTCCTCCTGAAGGTCACTGAAGTCAACCTTATCCTCGTCTTCTTCTTCTTCATCTTCATACCTGGGGTTGAAGTTGAACCTGTTGAAGGACTCCCAGGTGTGAGCCGCCGCCCTCTTCGCCGCTAACTCCTTCTCCCTGGCAACGTTCCTCTGCAGCTCCCTCCTCTGCTCCTCCTCCCTCAGTTCTTCCTCCTTCTCCTCCTCCTCCACACTCTGCACCAGCTCTGGGAACAGTTTCTTCATCTTCATGGAGTGGAACAGCTGGTCCTGGTCCCTCAGGGCCAAGTCCAGGTCCAGACCTCCTCCCTCCCTCCCTCGTTCCTGCAGCAGCTTGTCGTTCAGCTCGCTGCAGCGGTGAGAGTGAGCGTCGTCCGCCGGCCATCGGTTCCACGCCATGGAGCAGCAGACCACGCTGGCCGGACACTCCTGGAGGTGGGCGGCCCGGGTGGAGCGGGGCAGCTGCAGGGGACAGCCGTAGTCGGCGTTGAGACACGGCACCCTGACGTTGGGACAGAGGAGCAGGTGCTCCTCCTCTTTACACAGGTGGAACACTGCTCCACACAGGAGGCGACAGGGGACATGAGCACAGCTGACGGAGGCCTCCACCTTAGTCCTGCAGCGTCGGCTGTAGCAGGAGTCACAGTGGAGGTGGTGGCGCCCCCTGGCGCCTCGGGATCGGTGGCTCTGATGGGACACATAGATGTAGGAGACCAGTCAGTTTGCTGGACTCCAACCTGAGGTCTAGAACTGGGTTGTAGTGACCTCTAGAGGACAACAGTGACACCACAGGTTGGACTTCAGCACAAATATTGAAGAATATCAAGTCCATGGCACGAGGCCCAGAAGACATTGGTGAATGAAGTCCTCTGGTCCTCTGTCCTCTGGTCTCATCATATAGTCAATAGAAAACATGGAGAACAACATGTACCAGGTGTCACCTCTGGTTGTCTCCTCCTACATGGAACATGTCACTGGGTCAGTGAGACCAGCTCAGCAGTCAAGACTCACCATCCTGGAGACCGTCCTTCACCGTGGACTCTCAGCTCAGTCAGGCCCTGTTAATGTCCCTCAGCTGGAAATCGATGCGTTCACTGTCTGCAGCCTGAACTGCTGTGAGTTTTGGACGGTCACGCTGAAGATCACGCTGAAGATCAGGCTCTGCGGGTGTGTGTGTGTGTGTGTGTGTGTGTGTGTGTGTGTGTGTGTGTGTGTTATTAATAGATGTGTAGACCCTGACCCTGGTGTAAGGTTCCTCTCCACTCAGTCTTTTTATTTCCACCTTCACCTTCGTTCTTCTTCTCTCTGACAGTTATTTTCACCGTCTCCTTTTTGGACCAGGACCAGGACAGCAGACCTCAGACCTCAGACCTGAACCAGGGTCCATGTCCTCCAGACCACTCAGTCCACACCTTCAACAAATCAACACTGTGACAGAAACTGAGAACTAGGAGCGGTTTTCCTTCCACACCTCCTCTCTGCTCCTCGTCTAATTTTAACCAGTCAGTTTAAAGAGCACCAGGAGCAGCAGGAGCAGCAGGAGCAGCAGGAGCAGGAGGAGCAGGTCAGCTCATGGTCCTGGAGCCTGTTTTCACTGTGACCTTGTTCCGTTTTTTACCGTTAACTTTTTCTTTTCTTCTCGTTGTTCTGTTGCTGACGGTGTCACATGTGTCTTCAGGCTCAGCTCTGTGTCTTCAGTCCTACACTTGTCTCCTGAAGGTGTCAGACCTTTATCTCTCCACACGTCCTTCTGATCTGCTGGTGTCTTCGGATGTTGTGACTGTGGTTGTCGTGGTTGCAGGGTGGTGTCAGCCTCACAGACATGGTGAGTTTCTACGCCCGTATAAACAACTAACAACGAGGATGTACCATCATAGGCCTCAGACCCTAGTTTGAGAACCCCACTGTGGATATCCATTTTTTCTGTCTTGTCTATATCAGAGCCACCGATCCCGAGGCGCCAGGGGGCGCCACCACCTCCACTGTGACTCCTGCTACAGCCGACGCTGCAGGACTAAGGTGGAGGCCTCCGTCAGCTGTGCTCATGTCCCCTGTCGCCTCCTGTGTGGAGCAGTGATGGCACGAGGCCCAGAAGACATTGGTGAATGAAGTCCTCTGGTCCTCTGTCCTCTGGTCTCATCATATAGTCAATAGAAAACATGGAGAACAACATGTACCAGGTGTCACCTCTGGTTGTCTCCTCCTACATGGAACATGTCACTGGGTCAGTGAGACCAGCTCAGCAGTCAAGACTCACCATCCTGGAGACCGTCCTTCACCGTGGACTCTCAGCTCAGTCAGACCCTGTTAATGTCCCTCAGCTGGAAATCGATGCGTTCACTGTCTGCAGCCTGCTGTGAGTTTTGGACGGTCACGCTGAAGATCACGCTGAAGATCAGGCTCTGCGGGTGTGTGTGTGTGTGTGTGTGTGTGTGTGTGTGTGTGTGTGTGTGTGTTATTAATAGATGTGTAGACCCTGACCCTGGTGTAAGGTTCCTCTCCACTCAGTCTTTTTATTTCCACCTTCACCTTCGTTCTTCTTCTCTCTGACAGTTATTTTCACCGTCTCCTTTTTGGACCAGGACCAGGACAGCAGACCTCAGACCTCAGACCTGAACCAGGGTCCATGTCCTCCAGACCACTCAGTCCACACCTTCAACAAATCAACACTGTGACAGAAACTGAGAACTAGGAGCGGTTTTCCTTCCACACCTCCTCTCTGCTCCTCGTCTAAATTTAACCAGTCAGTTTAAAGAGCAGCAGGAGCAGCAGGAGCAGCAGGAGCAGGAGGAGCAGGTCAGCTCCTGGTCCTGGAGCCTGTTTTCACTGTGACCTTGTTCCGTTTTTTACCGTTAACTTTTTCTTTTCTTCTCGTTGTTCTGTTGCTGACGGTGTCACATGTGTCTTCAGGCTCAGCTCTGTGTCTTCAGTCCTACACTGGTCTCCTGAAGGTGTCAGACCTTTATCTCTCCACACGTCCTTCTGATCTGCTGGTGTCTTCGGATGTTGTGACTGTGGTTGTCGTGGTTGCAGGGTGGTGTCAGCGTCACAGACATGGTGAGTTTCTACACCCTTATAAACAACTAACAACGAGGATGTACCATCATAGGCCTCAGACCCTAGTTTGAGAACCCCACTGTGGATATCCATTTTTTCTGTCTTGTCTATATCAGAGCCACCGATCCCGAGGCGCCAGGGGGCGCCACCACCTCCACTGTGACTCCTGCTACAGCCGACGCTGCAGGACTAAGGTGGAGGCCTCCGTCAGCTGTGCTCATGTCCCCTGTCGCCTCCTGTGTGGAGCAGTGTTCCACCTGTGTAAAGAGGAGGAGCACCTGCTCCTCTGTCCCAATGTCAGGGTGCCGTGTCTCAACGCCGACTACGGCTGTCCCCTGCAGCTGCCCCGCTCCACCCGGGCCACCCACCTCCAGGAGTGTCCGGCCAGCGTGGTCTGCTGCTCCATGGACTGGCTCCGTTGGCCCGTCGACCAAACCAACCCGCTCAGCAACGTGGCGCTGCAGGAGAACGTACAGAAGGAGCACGAGGACCAGGTGGAGGCTCTGGACTTGGCCATGGCCAGAGTGGACCAGCGAGAACTCTACCAGCGCCTGGAGATGGAACCTCTCTTTCCAGAACTGATGGAGGAGGAGGAGGAGGAGCGGAAGGAGGAGGTTGCCATGGGAGGTGTGGACGGTGGTGTCTCAGATGCTAATGAAGGTAAATCATATCAACGTGTCTGTCTTGACATTTGTCCAATCAGGACAGTGTCTGTGTCGTCTTTAAACCAAATACAATCAAAGAGTTGATCCAGCGATGCATTCACTGTCCTGGAGAAAAGGAGAAAAGACAAACATTCAAACATTAGACTGAAGAGTTGAATGTGACTCACCTGTGAACCTGTGGTTCCCAACCCCCGGCTGGCTGATCAGCAGTGGTCCCAGGGTCCGTTGCTTCAGGACCGTATGTAGAAAGACATTATTTCCATTTAATTAATCTTCTGATTCTTAAAGACAAATAGGTTTAAAATATAGATTCATTGTGAACTGAACCTGCGCTGCATCATACCTGTCCCGCGTCTCTCTGATACTAACCCACCATCAGGAGACCAAGAGTTCAGCATTAAAAGACCAGTAAACGTCCCATTGAACTGTTGTCTCCTTCGTCTCCACAGGAAGCAGCTCCTGCAGGAGTTACGTTGAAGAAACGGTTCAGCCCCGACAGGAGCTGGTCCTGGACAAGGACAAATACAACCTGTTTGAGATGATGTTCAGCATGGACAGAAGAGCCTGCGAGGTGGCCCAGGAGAACCTGGAGCGCTCCAAGCCTGCAGACGCCCAGGAGACGGTGGGTGGGGCGGGTGTAAAGGAGAGGTCAGACCACAAGGACACGAAGACAGACGGCAAGAACCGCCACCCTCCAGAACCACAACCAGACACCAGTAAGACCGGACAGGCCCCCTGGCAGGAGGGGGTGATGGAGCGCCTGAAGGAGGAGCTCACGCCGCAGGAGTACAACATGTATGTGGTTCATCACGGCCGCATGCTGATGGCGTTTGGACACATCGAGGCCTGCACGCCCCGAGAGAAAGACTTTGTCTACGGCAGCCTGGAGCCAATCCCCGTCCAGACCCTTCGCTCCTTCAAGGTGAGGACGTCCAGGACCAAACTCCCAGATGTTTTGGTCCTCGTTCGTCCTGATCAGCAGAGACTGACGTGGAGTTGTGGGACAGTCTCTCCGACCTTTGAGCGTTGGCTGATGATGTTATGATTGTTGTCCATGTCCACGGTCAGGTCCCCGACAGCTACCACTACAGACGGAGGGTTCACCTCTACGACACGGCAGCCAGGGCGCCGAGTGAAGCCCGCGGCGTGGACACCTCAGACCTGGGGTCCAGTGAAGACCAGTGGTTCAGTGATGAGGACACGTCCACTCTGCTGGGCTACGCTGAGAGGGAAGTCATGGGTCACAAGGTAAAGTAAATACTGTATGAATATAACCGTGCAGTAACTGGCACTGACCACTAGGACTGATTGTTGTCTTTTGGTAAAGATCAGCGAGTCAAAGGCGGCGGACGGCCTCTACGTGGACGTAGGGACTCAGACACACTGGTTCTCCTCAGCTCCCTTCAGGAGGAGGATGACTCTGGCCCAGGTGATGGAGGACAGACCTCAGAAGCTCCACCTGCAGCTGCAGGCGGAGAGTGTGACCGGCAGACACAGCCGGGCCACGTGTGTCTTCAGCTTCCTCTGTGGTCAAACCTTCCACCGCAGGGAGTTCGCCTCTCACTTCAGGTCCGTGTGGAGGAGTCGGAGGAGTGGCCAAGACTCCTCTGACCTCCTCCTCCTCTCTCCTCCTCCTCCTCCTCTGACTGCTCCTCACTTGACTTTTCTTGTGTTCTTCTAGGAACGTCCACAGTGAGATCCAGACGGGGTTGAGTGGCTGGTTTGAGCAGCGGTGCCCCCTGTCTTATCTGGGCTGCACCTACAGCCAGAGGAGGTTCCGACCCACCTCCCACCGGGCCAGCGTTTACTATGAGTGAGTTCAACAGGAGGTCACAACATAAACAGGAAACAATGGGACAGATGGACAGAGACAGATGGACATAAAACAAAGGGAATGTAAGCCTGGTGCAGCACGGTGGTGTAGCGGTCAGTGTCCTGGAAAATCAGTGATTTGACGTTTGTTCTCTTAACGGTCTGTAGCTGTGAGCTCAGTTCTCACCTGGAGGTTCAACTTCACTACCATCCACCCATCATCCACCCATCATCCACCCATCATCCACCCATCATCCACCCATCATCCACCCATCATCCACCCATCATCCACTTCTCCTCTTTCTCTGCAGTCAGGACCTGAGGTGTTTCAACCTTCGACCCACCCTGGGAGCTCCATCAGACGAGAACTTCAGGAGGAGCTCAGTGGACTCCTCAACTGATCAGAGGAGAAGAGCCGGGTCAGGAAAACAAAAAGGAGGCGCGGCCTCCCTGTGCCCCCTGCCCTACGGGGGGTTGTGTCTGTCTCTTATACACATCTAGATGTGTATAAGAGACAGGGAGACGGTGGGTGGGGCGGGTGTAAAGGAGAGGTCAGACCACAAGGACACCCTCGGAGCAGCAGCAGCAGCACCAGCGGGTTCCACTGCCCAGCATGAGTGAGAAGCTGAGGAGCAGCCAGAAGGGGGCGACACTGGTCGACCTCTTCACTGGTAACAAACAGCATCGGTGAAACGAGCTGTGAAGCTGAACCTGAACCAGAACCTGAACCAGAACCATCTCCTCCGTGGAGGAGTGTGAAGAACAACAGGATCTAATGTGACTTCACTGATTCAGGTTCATAATAAAGACTTCTCCTCCTCCTCCTCCTCCTCCTCCTCCTCCGCTTCACCTTCACCCGGGATCAGTAGTTAAAAAAAAATTCTTGGTAAAATCTTTTCTTTATCAGGTCTAAAAAATAAAGAGAATATATTTGTTTTCGCTGCTATTCCTCTACTTTGCCACTAGGGCGTAGGAACAACTCTCACATTCATTTAATTCAGTTTCAGTTCCAGTCAATGAACCTGACTTTTGTTTCCAGCTTTTCTATTATCACTCAAGCCACCAGCAGCGACCCCTGGTGGTGGGTTAGTGCTGTGACAAACCATTTATTTGACAGATTTCCCATGTTTTCAATTAAATTTCCCAGCAGTCAGGTGAGACCAGACTTTTCCTCCTCCTCCTCCGCCTCCTCCTTCTGCGCCTCCCCCTCCGGCTGCTGCTGCTGCCGCTTCGTCTCCTCCTGTGGCACTAACCGCCCTCCATACATCGCTGCTTTGTTGTGCGGCCGCAGCAGAAGGTTATGAGGAGGTGATGAAGCTGACTGCTGCAGGATCCAAACATCTACAACCACACGTCGCCACCTCCTCCAAACATCTCGGCACAGGAGAACCTTCAGAACCCGAACCCTGCGGCTCGTTCTGTTCCTCGTCGGATCTTGTTCTTTTCCCGGTGTCAGCAGCAGCAGCAGCAGCAGCAACAGCAGCAGCAGCAGCAGCATCAAGGACGCAGATCTCAGGTGGATCAGAGGAGCAGTGAGGAGGAGCAGTGAGGAGGACGCAGCGTCAGCCTGGTAGGTCACCGTCACCTGCCCATGACCATCGGTGCAGGAATGAGAGGGATCCGGGTCAGGGGTTCGACCTGGGGCGTCCCTCCCACGGAGCCCCGGTGTTCCCGGTGTTCTCGGTGTTCCTGCTGTGGGAACACCGGGAACAACACCGGGAACAACACCGGGAACAACACCGGGGCTCCGTGTTATGATGATATGATGTACAAACGGTACCAAAGATCCGAAGCCGCTGTGTTCCGTTGTGTTCGCGTAGGTTCGGCCGACATTTCTTAAAACAAAAAAGATCAACTTTTTCCCCTTCGCTCTCAGCAGCAGGGGGCGACAGAATCACCTGTGCGGTTTAAGGTTGTAATTGAATTTCCGGAGACACAAACATGGAGGTTAGTGATTGGGTTGATGATTCACTGCAAGGACGACCGCAGGTGTGAGTGAGTGGCCCATACATCCACCCACCCACTGTGACCCCACCTTCGGTCAGAGACGGCTGTGATTGGCTAAAGCTCCCTAGGTAGAACTGGTCAGAACTGGTTTCCAATTATTGACCAACTTCAGGTTAAAATCAACTGTTTCTGTATCTGAGGATGAAATTCTCAGGTTTTGTTGACTTTGATGGTCGTGATGCAGAGTCAGAGGAGAAGACCTCCTAGGAGCAGAGTCAGAGGAGCAGAGTCAGAGGAGCAGAGTCAGAGGAGCAGAGTCAGAGGAGGAGCCATGGAAGCTGAGAGGCTGGAGCAGCAGGTGGCCACTGTGGAGAGAGGCATCGTCTTCCTGGAGCAGGAGCACAGGGCCATGTTGACGGGTCTGCAGTTGGAGATCGGTCACCTGAGGAGGCGCTGTCACGGTCCGTCCACACACACACACACACACACACACACACACACTGTTACTGTCAATTACATTCCAACGTTAATCTGTGTGTGTGTGTGTGTGTGCAGAGCTGAGCTGTGAACTGGACTCCAGGTTCCCAGACAGAAGCACAGCAGGTAAATGATGGAGATGTTCACTGACCCATCCACCCACAGTCCTCAGTCTGTGGACAGTGTCTGTGGACAGTGTCTGTGGACAGTGTCTGTGGGTCCACTACAGTCTCTGGGTCATGAAGGTTTTTTCCACTAAATCCGCCAAAGTCCAAATAATCTGTTTATCTTTGTTTCTCAGAGGAGGAAGCAGATCTGGCCGCACGCTGCGAGGCAGCGCAGCGCCTCCTGGAGGAGCAGCACTGCATGATGGTCGCCGTACGCGGAGAGCTGCGCGCCGGCCGAGCACGGACGTCGGTGCTGGGCCGCAGCCTGAAGGAGGAGGAGAGGAGTTTCCTGGAGGAGCTCAAACGTCGCAGCCACAAGATCACGCTCTTGAGCCGCGAGCTCCAACGGCAGAAACTCACCAGCGCCACCCTCAGCCAGCAGCTGCACTCTGCACGTTTGAAGCTCTACCAACAGCAGCGGGACGCGGACTCTGCTGCGGAGGCCGCAGGAGGAGGAGGAGGAGGAGGAGGGAAAGAGGAAAAGGAGGAGTGGGAGGACTCCATCTGGCTCTTGTCACCCACTCCTCCTGCGTCTCCCGTCCAACCCGAGGAGAGACATAGAAGGCGTGTGATGATCAGGCAGGAGAGGGTCAGAGCCTGCGTCCCACAGGAGAGAGTGACATCACCTCAGAGGCCACACCCCATGCCTGACCCCGCCCTCTTCCTCATGCCGCTCAGATATCGCCTCCTGCGCTTGAATCGACGGCTGAGACTAGAAAACGAGGAGGAGATGGACGACGAATGAGAGGACATTGAGGAGGACAGGGTGCACAGGAGGGTGGACATGGGAGATGGAGAAGGAGAAACAGCTCTGTGATGGAGGGGGGAGAGGAGGGCAGGAGAAGAAGTAGAGTGGGCTCAGAGGTGGAGAAAGTCTTCCAGATCAACCTGCACACAGCCCGGCTGCGCTCATGTGCGCCACCTGCTGGCATGAAGCAGAACTGATCCTTTATACATAGGTTTTTGTTAGAGATGGAGATCTACGGCACAAACTTGCTGCTCCAGAGGGTTTAAGGAATATTGTGTCTGATTTGCACTTTATTAAACTGACAATGTGCCTGGAGAACACGGGAGAACACGGGAGAACACGGGAGAACACAGGAGAACACGGGAGAACACAGGAGAACACAGGAGAACACGGGAGAACACGGGAGAACACGGGAGAACACAGGAGAACACAGGAGAACATGGGAGAACACAGGAGAACACAGGAGAACATGGGAGAACATGGGAGAACACAGAAGAACACAGGAGAACACAGGAGAACACGGGAGAACACAGGAGAACATGGGAGAACACAGGAGAACGTGGGAGAACACAGAGTTCTGTTGGTGTTGCCTGTGAAAACAGTTTGTCAAAGATCCGATCACTGCTCTGAACCCGTGGATTATTATTAAGAAAGACAATTACAAATCACAAATTGTTCCAACATCAACTTTACAGCAACAATTAAATTTTTAATTCAATAATAAAGAATTGAAACCAAAAATATTGGATGAAAACAAAACAGACTTCTGTGAACAACTGAACATGTGAAGTCAAGGGAAGAAGATTAAAGCTGAGGCCGTCCAAAAGTTCAAAAGTTCAGTGGACTTCAGGCCCAGGTCCAGTCTGGGTCCAGTTCCAGTTTAGTCCATGACTGAAGGACATTTTTTAAGTTTATAAAACAAGAAAAATAACATTTCAAAAGTGTTGTGACTTCACTTCAAGAAGAGAAAGAATAAAGAATCAGTGAAACATTGAAAGAAATTCTATTTGTTTGAGTTACTCTGTCTCTTGGCTGAGGTCCAGGTCCAGAATGTTCTGACCGCTCTCCTGGAGACTGTGCTCTGAATGTTAACATCCTCCTGCTGCAGTGTTGCCACGGCAACGCAGGCGCTGCCACCGCTCCTGGAGGCGTGGAGACGCACAGAGAGTTTGATTTTGACACAAAAACGTGACGTTTCATCTTTTTACCAAAAATATGAAACAAAGGAGCTGCTGCTGTCAGAGCTCATCACTCCAGGGTTAGGAGACGGAGGGAGGGAGCACACAGGCCTCCATACAGGATGTGACATCATCCACACCACAGCAGGCGCCCTCTCCTGGTCTCTGGCTGGTACTGCGTGGGCTCTGCTGGGTGTGTGGCCTTCAGGCTCCGTCACAGTGTAGAGCAGTGAAAGACACAGTCAGTGGAGGGAGGTCTGGGTCCAGCAGGATGGGCAGATGTTCAGAGCAGAGAAGATGATGATGATGACCTCCACACCTGGACCAGCTGGTAGGTCCAACACTTTTGCTCCGTGGTTCTGCAGCTGTGTGTCCAGTATCTTGTTGACAGGGTCCAGATCTCAGCCTCAGTCTCCGTCTGTTCTCCAGGATCCTGATGACGTCATCACCATCACATGGGTCAGAGCCCAGAGCAGTGGTTTTAACTGGTTTGACTGGGATGTGTGTGTGTGTGTGTGTGTGATGGAGGGACCACAGAAACATCATTGATTTTATTTTTCTCTTTGTTTTCAAGGAATTCCAATCATTGTTTCCAATTCAAGTTCAGCTCTGTCACCCTAGAGGGCGCTGCAGAACACATTCACCAACCACTGCCTTATTTCATCTGGTTCTGTTCATCTGCCCACCTGCCCAGAGGCATCATGGGAAACATACTGCCCTGTTGTCACTTTCTGTCCGACTGGTCCAAGAGCTGGAACAGAGGAGTCCGGGTCGACCCAGAGAGGTCTCCCCTGATCTCCAGCGAGGACAGTGAGTGCTCCTTTCCCAGTCTCCTGGAGGAGCGTGAGGAGGACCTGCTGACCGTCTGCACGGAGGTGAGCAACACATCACTGGAAGGGGAGAACTTCCTGTATCCTGACATCATCCTGAGCAGCAGCCTGGGAGCAGAGTTGACGCTGGTGGAGCCCATGGTGTGTCTGCTGGTGTCGGAGGAGGTGGAGGAGGAGGAGGAGGCCCACAACCATGCACTGTGGCTGGAGCAGGAAGGAGATCCGGGACCGCTGAGGAGGTTTTCAGAGACGAAGACACGGTTTGGTTGGGAGGCACAGACCCGGGTCAGGCCTCGGGCCGAGGTTGAGACTCAAACAGAGGTAATGCTGTTTGGTTATGAGGCTGTGGACGGAGGTGGAACCATGTGGACAGGCAGCTGCTCTGCAGCAGAGGTGATGGAGAAGATGCCCGTTCATTCAGGAGATCCAGGGGATATCAGCACGGGACAGAAAAGTCCCGTCCAACCTGTGACAGAAGTGATGGAAAATTCAGACAAAGTCTCACAGAAACTGAGTGTCTCCACCTCAGAGACCTTAGAGACACAGCTGTGGGACAAAGGAACAGAGAGAAACATGAAGTCAGAGCTGGTCTCTGAGGTGAAGAACCAGGAGAGACAAAACTCAGGGGCCCATGTGGACCAAGATGAAGACACTTTCCATCTGAAGCACTGGAGAAGTCGAGATCATGAACAGAATGGAGAGATTTTACATCAGACTGGGAAGAAGAAAGACGACCATCTTTGTTTGGACGAAGACAGGGATTCAAGAGAGTGGGTGGAGGAGACAGACACCAAGAAGGTGGAGCAAAGTCTTCACAATGTTATAGGTTTGAAGACAGCACCTTCACAGGTGAAGGAGGACGGAGCCCAGGTGAAGCCAATCACCTTGGTCTTAGTGGACAGGATGTCCCTGGGAGGAGAAGTCAAAGGTAGATTCCTTAATCACGTCCTCACTTTGGACGTGTTGTCCACCAAACCTCTAGAAGGTCATGACTAACCTGTGTCTCCTGTGCTTTGTCTCCAGAACCAGTGTCTGAGTCCAACTCCTGTGAAACAGCTGATCGTCCACAAAGACTCTTCACCATCAGAATTCAACCTCCTGGAACTGAGAGTTTTGTCCTGCAGGTGGCGCTGTTTTTAAACTGCCATTGTGGACACATGGATTATTTCAGTTTTTCTTCACCTAACGATTCTTTACTCCCAGGTTTCAGGCCAGACGCTGGTGTCGCAGCTGCACCAGAAGCTCTTGGACCATGAGGTGACTGGTCATTGCACCTGCTTCTCACTTCACTTTGAAGGAACCAGGATGGACGGCTGCACGGAGCTGGGCTCCATCCCAGGGATGGAGGACGGAGCAGTGGTGAAGATGGTGGAGGGTAACAGAACTCTGTCCAGTTCTGCTGCGTCTCAGTGACTCACCATAATTACAGGAGCCCTGGAGACTCACTGGCGCCACCTGTGGGTCCACAGCTGTAGTTGTTTACTTGTCTTAATTCTGTTCTCTGAGAGATGCACGTCTCCATCTCCAACACGTTAGAGATCTTCGTTCAGGAGCCTGGACACGGCGGCCGCTCGCTTTCTTACCTGACATTGTTCACCGACAGACGCAGGGGTCAAAGTCCTACTGTGACTGTGGACACTGACTGTCTCTGTCCGTCCCGAGTCAATGTTTTCTTTGCTCCAAACCCGTTCTGCAGAGAAGGACAGTGTAAGTTCTGCAAACAGACTGAAGCCCCCAGACCACATCCTGCCTGGATCTAAGGACCGACGTCAGGGACGACAGGAAGGTGAAGCAGTTCGTGAAAGAATTGAAGACACAATGGTGAAGAAACAATGGATTCTGGGTAAATAAAAGTGTGATTGCAGTCATTTCAGTGCCTGAGGGTCCTGAGCTTGAGCAGCTGGAAACAGGAGGATGCATGGAGACCTGCTGTACCTCAGCGTGCTGACGCTGGAGGACAAGGAGCTCAACGTCACATCAACTACACGTGGTTTCTACCTCAACCAGTGGGTGGCGCTGTAGCCTGCTTCTGGACCGACTGAAAACCGAGAAACACGTCCTCCTTCTCATTCCATGGTCTCTGCTCCAGGTCGACTGCCTTCGTTTTCAATCCCAGACCTGCTCTTCCCAGAATCCTCTGCCACTCCCTGGTGGACCTCCTCACAGATTAGTCCTGCCTTCAGGAGGAACTTCAGTGTTCTCCAGGAGACACCATGAGCTCAGCGACCGCCTTCAACCGCCGGTCACGTCTTTAAAAACTCATCTTCTGATGTTACCCAGAATGCAACAGCATCCCTACGAGCGTCACCTGGACCGCACCCCACAGGGAACACACGCTGGACCGTGTCCCAGCGGAGGAGACCTGGGCCTGGACAGGAGCAGACCAGGACAGGTCCACAATGTTTCATTATAACTAAGTCAAGTTTGTATCAAGTATGAGATCAATTCAATGAGCTGCAATGCTGCCCCCTAGTGAGTTTCACTCAACATCTGTTCCTAAAACTAGATCCTGGTCTGACGTCACAGAGTGAAGCCCAGGTCCTGGTGTCAGAGGAGAAAAACTACAACAATTCTATTATATGTTGATCCTCAGACTCCAGATGTGATCCAGAGAACTTCCCAGGATCTCCGTCCAGGAGCGGCTGCACATATTTAAGGTGGACCTTCAGACTCCTCAGACCTCCTGCTCTGCAGACAGGTGTCTGGCCTGGCCAGTCTCAGAGCAGAACTTCTGGAGGCCTACTGGAGGGTACAGGTGAAGCTGAGCTGTTAAAGGTGCAGAACAGTCTCCCCCTACTGGACGGGTTGAAAAACACACTTGTTTATTGATCATCATGGTGTTTATTGGTTGATCACCATGTTTTATTGATGTCCTGAGACTTTCTTTCTCAGGGAGGACAGAGTGAAACGACACCCGTCTTCTGCTGCAGGTACGAACGTCAAAGATGGTGACGGAGGAGATGAGTCGAGGACTGAGACAAGAAGAAGCTGCAGTGAAGACGGAAGAAGAAACACAGGTGAATGCAGCGTCAGAACCAGAACCACAACTAGACCAGAACCAACCCAAAAACTAAAACACAATCCATGGACAAAAGACAGATGTTTCAACTGACCTTCAGTTTCCAGTGAAAGTCTGTGGTGAAAAGACTTTTTACAGAATGGAGAAAAAGACGAGTGATAACAGAGGCCTGCAGGACGGTGGACTCTGTGAGTTTGACATCAGGTTCAACCTGGACGGACAGGTACGGAACACACACACACACACACACACACACAGCATGTTTCACGATGGACGACTGTTCTTTTTTACAGGTCTTTGTGGCCTTCACCGGAGGCCAAGGCTCCACCTCCCTCCCACTACTGTATCGTGCTGGCCACCTCAACCTTCTTGTAAGTGGAGAAGATCATCCACAGATGGTGTTGCTGGATGTAAGTCATCCCTGAAATCTTTATCATTTTTCCCATTAAAGATTCTAACGATTGATTGATACTTTCTGAGGCTTCGGTGAAGAAACGCTGCCCCCTGTTGTTCTGTGCCTCTGGGTTTGGTGCTTCATGGACTGATGGATCATGAGCTCTCCTTGAAGTTCCTGCACAGCGCCTTATGTTTAACCTCAAAGTTTCACGGAGCCACATCCTTAAGGCTTGCATACAGATGACAGAGGAATTCTTCAGCCAACAGAGTTACAGAGATATAGATTTTCATGAGGAGATATAAAATGTTCTGCTCATTTGATGGGTTTCATGTGCAGCCACCACCTTCTGGCCACCGTCCATCAGGTGAAAGGAGACTTCAGGTCTGCACTGAAGCACCAGAACGAGGCTCTTCACATAAATAAGGTCCAGGTAAATGATGATGTCGTTGACTGGTGGAACCTACAATGGGGACAATGGAAATGTCCAACAGTCTTAGATGTCTTTGACCCTGGAGTGCAGGTTGGTGACGACCAGAACTCAGAATATCTACAGAGGCTGACTCAACAGGCACAGGTCCTTCATCAGGCATTTCTACAACACCACGGATGGTGCCTTCACTCGTCCTCCTCCTCGTCCTCCTCCTTCTTCTCCAGAGGTTTTTATTGTTCAGCAGCTCCAGGTTCCATCTGTGATCATTGGATGCTTCATTATATCGACTCTTTCTTTCAGAGCTTCTCTCCCAGTCTTCCATCGATCCTTCAGGAGCTCAACCTGACATGTGGAGTCATCCTCGCTCCCCTCAGATGAGAAGTTAAACGCTGCCAGCAGGCATGAAGCCATGAAGACACTGCAGACCCCAGGACTCAGGTGGACAGGAAGGACAAGAAAGGAAATCTGCAGAAACAAAATGAGTAAAAAATGCAAGGAAAAAGTCAAACACTGACTAAACCGGGTTTAACTGCTGTTGAACCGATGACCAGGGAAAATAACCAGTGAAGAATTAACATTAACCAGGACAAACAGACAAATGTCCTGAATAACAACAACACCATGAAGGTCCATCACACTGAGCCTCCAGTCTATTCTGTTTATGACATTTACGATCAGTTTGTCTTCTTCAATATATTGTTTTATTGACAATGTGTTTCTTGTTGTTAACCAACTGGACCACAAATAAACCTGAGCTGATCTCAAACCTGCAGCCCTGGTGGTTAGCGTTTATTAAAGTTGATCAAAAGTCACGTTTCTAACATCATCTCCGCCAACAGTAGAGGAGACAGACAGACAGAGACAGACAGATGGACAGAGATTCCCATCCCTGTCCTTTCATCTGTCCCAGAATGCTTTGCTGCCTCCTCTCCCGGTTTATAACCTGTCGTCAAAACCAACCTGTGTCTGATGGAGTTGATCTCCGTCTTAACAATGACCCGTAAAAATACACCGTCACCGTCACCGTCACCACATCTAATATTAGTGTCACATACAGTAACATTAGACAAAGACTTTCCCTTTAACTGGGACATTGACAGCAGTCTACGCTGCGCGCCCCCGCTGATGTATGCGTGCGCGCAGCCGATATCCAGTCGCGACCGTTAGCCGGAGCTACTGCTGCTGCTGCTGTTGGTGGTGTTGGTGGAGCCGGTGTGAGTGAGGGCGTCGGTGTGAATCTACCGACCACAGAGGAGATGGTCTTAGTCACAGTAACACTCCCGAAATAGAGGTTTTCACCGTGTGTTTACACCAGTCACGGAGGAATGATGTCCATCGGTCTTCACCAGGTGAGTCAGCCATGATACTGACGTTATTTTACCGATCTTTAATCTTTTGTTAAGGACTGCAGTGGCGCTGCGTTCTTCTCAAAATGGCGGCCAGGTCAGAGGCTAAGCTAAACTGTGCTAACTGGCAAAGTTGTCGTTGGTGTGAAATGGACGTTCGGAGCAGACAGACAGCCGAGCTACACCGAGCTGTAATGGTGTATTAGGCCGACTTTCTACTGCCCCCATCGGCTGGTCGATCATGTTAGACTCGTTTAGAAGCCACTTGTTGTTCGAAGCTACTCGACTTCGGCTGTTCGTCGGAGCTAACGTGTCAGCAGTTAAGGCTAAACCTGGCTGTGCTGTAACATCTACAACATTAACGATGACATGGACTATAATAACACCGTGTCTCACTGAGGACAGGGTCGTGTCTCACTGAGGACAGGGTCGTGTCTCTTTAGGCAGTGCTGTGTTTCCTGCATGAAGACACGGTTTACCTCTAATCAATATGGCGCTGTTGATATGACATGGTTTCTATGGTAAATCTGTCTTTACGGTGTTTAGAGAAGACATTGTCGATGTTCTGTCCTCGTCCTGGGTTTAAACCCACGCCCCGAGCTCTGACTGTCGGGTTGTACGGTAACTGACAGCTCCACTTCCAGCCTGCGTCGCCGTGTTAAGCTAGCGATAGCAGGAAAGGGCGTTGCTGCGGAGCCATTGCTGCAACTTTGTCCTTGTGACCAACTCAATCCTGGAACTGGGTCTTCTGGGACAGAAGATCTACGATCAAGGCATATTTTTTGGAAACCTCACGTCTGCGAGACCGTTCGTGGGTGTGGGTGGACATGTTCAATGCAGCAATAAGCAGCCTTGGTTTATAGGCTCACAAAAAAGGGTGGAGGCTCCAACTGATCAGTACTGATGGATGAGGACAACTCCTCGGATTATTTATTTGTTGTCCACATTTCGGCGTTGATCGGCGGCCTGTGTTCGGAACCCCCGCCGCTGCTTCGTAAAATAATTGAAGGCTATTGTGTGTTATTGTTTTTTGTTCTGGTTCAGTCTGGTTGTCCATATATTATGAGGGGGCTGCACTTGTCCGACGTGTGCCTTTCAAAATAAGATATTTTCTAAGATAAAACACACACTCAACAGTATATTAACATTATTTAGCTGATTTTTGACCAGCTGTTCGCGACCCATTCCACAAACGGTTCCGCGACCCACTTTTGAGTTGGGACCCACCAGTTGAGAACCACTGATTTAAAGAATGTTCAGTTTAGCTACATTAAGCTAACTGTAAAAGAACTAATCAGTTTGGGTTTTGAAATACTGTGTCCTTCCTCACCTTCATCCATCATCATCATCATCGTGGTTGCTGTGATTAACCTTTAAAATATGCATTAGGTCGAAGTCAAGTGGCCTACGGTCCTGAAATCAAGAACTATTTTAACTTGGTGGTTCTCAGCTGGTCTCACTGTGGAACCACTTTTTCCTGTGGTCATGAAGTCGCGACCCACTCTCAGCTGTTTGTGACCCATTCAGACCAGGTCTGCGACCCACTTTTGATCCAGGACCCACTAGTTGAGAACCACTGTTTTAACTTAGCTGACCTAGGACTGAACTACTGTGACTTGAACTGATCAGTATTTTTGGTGTTGGTGGTTGTGAAGGTCATTGACCTGCAGTAACCAGTGATAAGTTATGGACTTGTTTACATTGAACTTTGACTGATGTGATTTTCTGAAACTCCAAAAATGAGCTTCAGTTCATCATTGTTTGGCTTCCAGTCCTTCTGGGCATTGATGTACTTTCTTCTCTATGTGGAATGTCTTAGTCACGTGATTAATTTTCTGAGAGCAAATGTCCATGTCATGTTGCTGTGTCTTAGGTCTGGTTAATGGTGTGAAGTCTGTGTCTATGTGTCCAAAGCCAAGGCCCACAGGCTCTTATTTTGGTTGGGAGCTATTGTACTGAAAGAGTGAGTTGGTTCTTCATCCAGCATGGAGAACGTTCTCAGTGTGGTACCAGCTGAAGCTACACAAAGAAAATGATCCATGGTCTGCAGAAGACGGTGAAGCAGACCATCGACGTCACCGCCTGCTGCTGCTGTTGAGAAACATTTCTATATTTCACACATTTTCACATCTGTTTAGTTTTTTTTCTTCTCACTTCACGGTGAGTTTTTGGTCATGGCTGGACACAGACGTCTGTTCTACTGGTTTGGACACTTTTTACAGTCAATCTCTCTGATTTGTCACCAGTCCACTGTCAATGTCCAAAGCCTTCACATGTTCTACTAAGTTCTAGTGGTGACTCCTTCCTGTGTTCCTTCTTGGCTCAGTGCTCATTGGTTCTGCAGTGCAGTGAAGTTGAAACCTCTGATCTCATTACATCATTCAATAAATTGGAGAATTGATCTCAGAGCATTTGTTGTGGTCTTTAAATGAATCCTTGGTTTTGTCCCCAGGGGGCAGTAGTTGACTGGACCTTGAACCTTGTCCTAATCTTTAACCAGACATTTGAGAAGCAGATGAAGTCAAACTGTACAGTAGGATGTGAGGTCATCGTCTTCATGTTCAGTTTCCTAATGTCCATCACCTGGACGACAGAGTTATAGACTTAAACAAATGAACTCTTTTGTCAACAATCTTAACTTTTGTGAGCTGTTGTCAAAAGTGTCATCATGAGTAGGACTATTGGTGTCTCTCTCTCTCTCTGTCTGTCTGTCCCTCTGTCTGTCTCTCATGCATGTACACACACACACACACACACACTCATACACATGCTGTGCTGCCTAAGCAGCTTAGTGTCATTATGGTTGCAGCAGTTTATTAATACGTTCTCCTATTGGATCAGAGTTGAATGTCCTTCAACCTTTATAATGTCAAACCAGTGAATAAATGTCAACTGGACTCAAGTCAGTGGAGGACGGTTTACCGTTTGTCTCAAAGGCTTCATCAGTTCTAGTGTTTTCTGGTGGAGGTCCCAGTCATTGTCCATGTGGGTGTGGAGCTAAGGATAATGGTCATGGTCCAGATCAACACCAGTCCTTAATGACCGTTGACCTCTGACTTACCGTGATGTCCTTCCTTAGTTGAGATAAATACCTGAAACTCCACACAACTATGATTCAATCTCTGCAGTTGTCTTCACCCATCTTCCTCTTCCTCTCTTCTTCACAGGACATGGGCTGGTCTAATCAGTAAATGTGACCCGGGTCGTTGTCTACGCTCTAGAACCTTCGTGGCAACAGTCGATCCACGGCAGAACGTCACGTTCTATTGGCATTTCCTTAGTCCCCGAAGGAAGTGACACCAGGAGGGATCTGAAGCCTTTTCATCACACACTCCTGAACCAGACTCCCTCGGTTCTCTGACGCCCCCTTTCCTCCCCCGGAGGGAGAGAACGGCAGCCACCATGGTTCTGTCTCAGAGACAAAGAGATGAACTGTAAGTGTCTGGACGTAGAAGAAAAGTGTGAAGATTCATTACACATGCAGACAAGAACAGACATGTGTTGAGAGCTCATGTGGGGTACACACACACACACACACACACACACATTAGTGTCTTTGTGGGGTGATCTTCCTCTGAGGAAACCGATGGATTCAGGTGTTTAGTTAAAGTGCAGTCACTGTCCAGAGAGTTGTCCACGAGGAGGAGGAGATGAGAGATGTTGAGCTTCAAGTTGCTCCACTTGATAAACCACTGGTGAATATTTCATAAGTCAGAAGCAAAGAAATGATGGGACGGGGGATGGGACAAGGGAGGAGACACTAAAGCAGTGGTTGAGTGTCTCCTTCTGGTTATGTCCACTTGTCTGGATTAAATCCCATGTTCTCCAGCTAATCTGAGTCCAGACAGTTCTAATTGGAACTGAGCTCCTATGTCTCATCTGTGTAGTCTGAGAGTAGGAGGAGAAGAAGAAGAAGAAGAGGACGAAGGGTTATATCTGCTGAGGACGTGGACAGTCTGTTGAACACTGTGTGTTTTTCTGAAGATCCAGAGACTGTTTTATGTGTTTGTTTGTCAGAAATCGTGCCATAGCTGATTATCTTCGTTCCAATGGATATGAAGAAGCCTATTCCACCTTCAAGAAAGAAGCAGAGTTAGATATGGTAAGAAGAAGGTGAAGTTTCAACCAAACTATGGACATGAAGTTTTTCTTTTCTCATCATCAGTTTGTTTCCCCTGTCACAGAATGAAGAAGTAGATAAAAAGTATGCAGGACTGTTGGAAAAGAAATGGACCTCAGTCATCAGATTACAGAAGAAGGTACGGAACATCTCGTCCTCCCTGGTCCACGGTGTATTGGACATTGGTGTGACATGAAACAAAAAGATCAGTTTTCTCAGTCCGACCTTTGTTTCTGGCCTCAGGTGATGGAGTTGGAGTCAAAGTTAAACGAGGCCAAGGAGGAGATGACGCACGGTGGCTCCGTGGGCCAGAAGAGAGACCCCAAAGAGTGGATCCCCCGCCCGCCTGAGAGATACGCCCTGAGTGGGCACCGCGCCCCAGTCACACGTGTCATTTTCCATCCGGTCTTCTCTGTTATGGTCACGGCCTCGGAAGACGCCACCATCAAGGTGAGGATTCATCTCCAGACATCGGACACGTCACGTTGTTGAAGGAAAAAACCAAAAAAACAACAACCTGTCCTTTTATCTGTCTGTTTATAATGTCTTCTGTCCAACCTGGACATTTTACTACTGCAGTACTGTTGAAGTAGTGTTTTTATGTTGTACACAGTTATTTATAGAATGTCTTCAGTGGACATCGCAATGATTCAGAGGAAATCATTGGTGCATGTATTGGTATCGGTTTATATCGATATCGGAAATGAAGTGTTTGGCAATATTGTATATCAGCAACAGTTAATATGAGTCATCACTAAGTTAAACCCTTTCACCTGGTTGTATTGTCTTCACCAAGTTTGGCCTTTGGTTCAGAAGAAGATCTCACGGTCTGTGCAGCTCAGTCCTCGGATCAAAGCTTTGCTGCTGCTTCTTTTATCATCGCTGCTTCACCAGGCAGGGGTGAGGCAGCGTCCCCCATTCTCCTCCCCCTGCTCCTCCCTCCTTCTGTATCTCTTCTGCTTTGTCACTGCTCATCTGTGCTGGGATCAGCTGTTGCTGTTGCTGTTGCTGTTGCTGCTGTTGTCAGTGGTGACGAGCCCTCGGGAAACAAATGAGTTCAACGTTCTGCTGCACGTTGTGTTGCTCAACTTTAATTGAATCTAAACGTTGACCCGTGCGACCTTCTCTCAGGTTTGGGACTATGAAGCCGGAGACTTTGAGCGGACCCTGAAGGGACACACAGACTCCGTGCAGGACATTTCTTTCGATCTCACAGGAAAACTACTGGCCTCCTGTTCAGCCGACATGAGCATCAAACTCTGGGACTTCCAGGGTTTCGAGTGCATCCGGACAATGCACGGTGAGTCACACACACACACACACACACACACACACACACACCTCAGGTCACTCCACTAAACTGCTGACTGTCGTTCAGGCCACGATCACAACGTGTCGTCCGTAGCCATCATGCCAAACGGTGACCACATAGTGTCCGCCTCCAGGGATAAGACCATGAAGATGTGGGAGGTGGCCACAGGGTAAGGAAGTGGACAGCTTGTGTCCAAAGTCTCCATGATCCTTTTAATACTTTGATACTAACCTTTTTGTTTTGCAGGTACTGTGTGAAGACCTTCACGGGCCACAGGGAGTGGGTGAGGATGGTGCGTCCCAACCAGGACGGCTCGCTGATCGCCAGCTGCTCCAACGACCAGACGGTGCGCGTCTGGGTGGTGGCCTCGAAGGAGTGCAAAGCCGAGTTGCGGGAGCACGAACATGTGGTGGAGTGTATCTCCTGGGCCCCTGACAGCGCTCACCCCACCATCCTGGAGGCCACGGGCTCAGAGGTGAAGACACTTTAATGCATGTTTGGTTCAGATGTGTTGATGAGAAGAAACATCACATTTTAGTCTTAGATTCAAACAAAAATCATATTTTTTCACTGAAAATTCTCACTTAAAAAAAAAAAAAACAACTCCTGAGTGGAACCGTAACTACAACCTTTCCTTCCTCTTCTGCCCTCCAGAGTAAGAAGAGTGGAAAACCTGGTCCCTTCCTTCTGTCTGGGTCCAGGGACAAAACCATAAAGATGTGGGACGTCAGCATCGGGATGTGCCTCATGACTCTGGTCAGCGCTGGGCTTCTTCTTGACCATTGTTCCTGTTATTTGATGGAAAAATAAAAGAGTAGTTGATGAAATGTGGTTCTCAGGTGGGACATGACAACTGGGTGAGGGGGATGATGTTCCATCCTGGTGGACGGTTCATAGTGAGCTGCGCTGACGACAAAACCATCAGGATCTGGGACTACAAGAACAAACGCTGCCTGAAGACTCTGAGTGCCCACGAACACTTCGTTACCTCCCTGGGTGAGACAAATGGACAAACTCCAATGTCAATGTTGATATAAATGGCTCAAATGTTATTTTGTCCCATTCAGTGGGACATACAACTCCAAGTTTGTGTTGACAAACTATTTTTTTTTTCTCACAATAAAAATGTTTTACTTTATTGATGGTGATGAGATCCTGGATCTATAAATACTGCAGTCGATGTTGAGCCTCAGTGGACACTGCTGTAAAGTCCCCAGTTGTCCTTCCACTGCATTTGAACTGTGTCCCTCAGGGCTGACAGGACAGTGTTGGTGCTGAGCTCAAAGGTTGATCACACTCTGTTTGTCCTTTCCCACAGATTTCCACAAGACGTCTCCCTACGTGGTGACAGGAAGTGTGGACCAGACAGTCAAAGTCTGGGAATGTCGCTGAAGTCTCCACCCTCCCTCGTCCTCCTCACCCATCTGAACCTCCGGCCTCTTCCCTCACACCTGACTCGCGACTCGGCTTCTCACTCTCGCACTACCATCCATAGTTGATCATGGCGCTTACCCCCACTGCCCCACCTCACCCCTGTCCCCCGCACTCCACCCTTACACCACTTCAGTCCTGTAGGTGACTATTGTCCTTTTCTGTAAATTATTCTGGATGTAGGGTACGCTAATAAATGTCACGCAGTCTCTGACACATAGACGCTCAGACGATAAGAAGTATTCCTTGCATGGTAAAAACAACAAAAATCTGAAATTTGCAAAGTTTGCATTTGGTTGTCCTGACCATCTGGTTGAAGGGTAAATACCCTTGAGTGCTGCCACAGGTGTCTTTTTCTCAAAACTGACGGTGCACGAAAACCCAATGGCACCCCCTGCTGTAGGGCTATAGTTTATTTTGTTGTCGTTATTTAGTTTTTCTCCGTCTCACCTGTGCCGTTGTTCCGTCACAGCCGGCGATACAGAGACGTGTGAAACTGAAAGAAGGAGTGACAGCTGCCAGGACGACAAGTGAAGCTGTAGCTTCCTGTTGGAGAAGTTCTGTTCTGTTCCGTGTGTGTATGTCTGTACATTAGGACGGGAGACTCTTATGGACGGGAGGAGACGCCTCTCACCCACTGTGTTCATCCATTCTGCGTTGTTGTTTTTTTTTTGTTTGTTTTCTCTGGACAAATGGACTTTGTGGAAACTCACAGGACCTTAACGACCCTCAAGCTGCTGAACACACAGCCCACAGGCTAATGTGCATTAAACACAGGTTAGAGAAGAGATTTGTGTGTGTGTCTGTACTCCCCCTCCCTCAAAGATATCATCGCCTGGTGCCCTCTCGCTCACTAGCTCTTAATCTCTGCCTTCAAAAACCTAGTGAGGGCGCCGCAAAGTTTTCTTTCTGCTTCCTGTGGTGTCAACGCTCTCTTACACACATACACTCACCAATACACGCAAAGTAAAAGTTGTGTATCAATATATCTGGATGTCATTGTTTGCAACATAATGGAATAAAATTCTGTAAATATGATTTTGATCTATGTGTGGATTTTTCATTAAAGTCACAGTAAAGTAATTATTTGAGACAAATGTGGAAATGTCAATTACTGTTAACCTTGAATTTCTTTTTACAAATTTTATTAGTAACAGGGAAACTTCTGAACAAAAATGAGTTTTTTAAAAAGATCAAAAAATTATATTTTAATAATTTTTTTCTTAAGTTTGATGGGAAACAGAAAAATGTCAATCTTTAATTTTTTTATAGATTTTTATCATAACTTGACCAAAATATTGGATTTTGTAAAAAAAAAAAAAAATTATTAAAAAACTACTTTATTTTGATGAGAAACTTGAAGAAAAAAAAAATTTGGAATTTTCTTTTTTGTGTCTGAACCAAACATAGGGAAATGATTCTTCGAAAATATTTTTTCATAGTTTTTCTCCAAAATTGTGTATTTTGATGAGAAACATGCAGAAAAGATAACATTTCAAAAAAATATTTTTGTAAAGATTTTCACCAAATTTCGCTATTTTAGAACAAACCACAGGGTTTTGATCTAAATTTCCTCCAAATCTTTTTTTCCAATTTTTTTCCAAAATGATATATTTTGATGAGGAACATGGAGATACAATACAATTTTGAAAAGTATTTTTTTCAAGATTTTCATTGGAATTTTCATATTTCTAAAACAAAATTCAGGCTTTGACGAAAATTTTCCAAAAAGTTTTCCAATTGTCTTCAAAAATGTTATATTTTGATGAGGAACATGCAGAAAAGATACAATTTTGAAAGGTATTTTTTCAAATATTTTCGCCATATTGTGCTATTTCATAACAGTGCATAAGGTTTTGATCCAAATTTCCTCCAAAATATTTTTTCCTAATTTTTTCCAAAATGATATATTTTGATGAGAATCATGCAGAAAAGAAAAAAAGAAAATTTTTCGAAAAATATTTTTTCAAAGATTTCCAACAAATTTCAGTAATTGCAGAAAAGACAAAACTACATACTGATGAGAAACATGCAGAAAAGATACAATTTTGAAAAGATATTTTTTCCAAGATTTTCATCAGAATTTTTAAATTTCTGAACCAAAGTTAGGGTTTTGACAAAAATTTCTTTCAAAATTTTTTTTACAAAATATTTTTCCAAAATGATATATTTTTGATAAGAAACACGGAGAAAAGTAAATTTTTCGAAAGATATTTTTTCAAAGATTTTCACCAAATTTTAGTGTTTCTGAAGGAAACAGGGTTTTGATCCAAATTACCTCAAAAATATTTTTCCTATTTTTTTTTCAACAATGTTATATTTTGATAATAATCATGCAGAAATATACATTTTTGGAAGAATATTTTTTCAAAGATAATCACCAAATTTTAGTATGTTTGAACAAAAATTATGTTTTTGAATGTAGACATTTTTGCAAAATTATTAACAAAAAAAGTGACAAATATAAAGGGGTCTGAATACTTTCGGTACCCAGTGTATATGAAAGGGGTTTGACTTTTTAAACAATTGTTTGTCCAAATATAAATTTGATGTTTGTTTCTGGGACGTTTTCCAGTTTCTTTCCATCAGCTAACAGTTATAAAAACATATTGTAGGCGTAACCTATATTATGTTTGTACTGTACACACACTCAGGAAATCAGCCCTTTAACATACACCTTGAACATTACTTAGCTTCTTTTCCAGGTAATTTCCTCATCTGGTATCAAGCTCATTTTGTCCTGCCCTCTCTTTCACCTCTGCAGCAGAAGTGCTTTGAAATACAAGTACATTGTCCTTATTTAGAAACTGTGACAGTGGGGGTAATAACAGAGCACACTATAATACCCTTTCTTTATGCATGATGAACCAAATGGAGGCATTCAGCTGTAATACATGCACGTGTTAGAAGAATGGGTGACAGCAGTGAGGGAATAAAGGAGAAAAAATGAGCACTGAACGAAGTTAGAGGTAGGACAAACACAAAGAACAGGAATGTCTAACTGAGATGGGCAAAATTCAAAGCCATGAATAACGAGAGCAATTGTCAGAGGCAGCGTGGGAGGTGGGAGAGGTGTGAAGACACTGACGCTGATGAAGGTTTTCAATCAAGGAAAGCATCCATGGGCCATCAAAGCTCAACATCCCTCTGAGGATGTGAAAGCCAGATGAGGTTTCGATCAGTGTATCAGGCTGCAGCACACTTACACTACATGACTAACTTGATATATCATCAGTATGATTGGCACAGTAATGAATGCAGTATAACAACTGTAAGCCACTGATATTGGATCCACAGCAGGGTACGTGGCATAATTGTGCACAACGTCAAACAAATGTTCTGTAATTAATGGATTAAATATTGATCAGTCCTAAATGTTTATGCTTGACTTAAACATGCACTGCATTATTAAAGCCCATATATGAATTCAACACTGATCTCAGGATGAAGAACGAAAAACGATTTAAACAGAACGGATTACAGTTGAAATTTGCTTCACGCAAAGCAAATCTTACTTTAAAGATTTGCTTTTTTTAATTTATATACATATTATTTTTTTCACCAAACATGAGTGTGAGGATGATGAAACATTTGGCTGGTTTATGAAAGAGAAAATATTGCGCAGGATAACAAGTCCTATTAGTGTAATGGGTTTTGCATAACCCAATAATCATCCTCAGGATATTCATGCTCACATTAAAAGCAAATATTCATATGCTGTGGATGTGGTTTGGAAGAAGAATTGTAGAACATTTGCTGAATGCCAGTGCAATCAAGTCATTAGAAGACTTTTTGGATGCAACTTCCTAAGATTTTCCAGGATAGGGTTTATCACACTGCTACATCCAACACAACTTCCAGTTGGCTCACCACCTGCAGGAAGGCTCACAATATTGTGCAGTGTGATTTGGGTGGCAGTTGTGGAGACTGCTGCCTCGGGACACGCTAATATATAAGCAGATGAATGAATGTATGCATAGTAAGGAAGTCCGGTATTAACTTTTGCCGTTATCCGATATTGCCCAAACACTTAATTTCTGATACCAAAGTTAACTTACACCGATATATGTGGGTGATTAACAATGAATTATTGTGATGACAGAATAAAGGCATTCTATAAACATCTGTGTACAACATAAAAACACTGCTTCGCTGGCAATTGTCCGAGAAATGTACAAATACGATTAGTCGTAACATAGCATGTCACATATTTAGTAAATCCCTGAGGAACTCCACACGTTAAGTAAATCCAGCACGATTGATCTGATCTCTTTTGCTCTTGGCTGTTCTGTAACGTGTCTACGTTGACTCTTTGAGAGACAGCTGTGGTCTTGTCCTTTCAGTGAGTTCTTTCCTAGTTGCTGCATGAAAATGCCTCGTGATAAAGTGTTCAAATCTTGCCGCCCACCCTCGCATTACCAGCTCCTTGCAGTTATAACGAATTACTGTAGCATCGAGAATTGTTGTTGTGCCTTCAGGTGCAGTTTGATGACATCATTTGTCACGCTGTGCAGCATCGGATTGTGAATAGCGGTGGTAAAACCGATATTGATTCCCTCCGATAATAATAATTTTGCTGTTATTGGGTCAATAGGATCAGTGGACCGATATTATCGGCCATCCCTAATGCAGAGTTATATTCTAGATAAACAGATTCTTTTACATATCTGCAATAACATGCATGGGATTCCATTAGAAGACAACCTGAGCTTATTTGGACAGACGGTGTTGTCATCACTGTTTGAATGTCTTTGATTGTCCTCAGAGGCGTATGCAACCACAAGGCAAAGCCTACTGATGTTGGTTTGAGACATCTAGGGGCTAAGACTTTATGTTGCTAACAGTCTGTCCAAAGTGTCTCCATGTGTCCTCTGGCACTGTCAGCACAATTAAAAACTACTGTACCTCTGTGAGACGCATTCAAATGCTGGATTTGACTCAGGTCTAAGACAGGCCCATGGGCTTTGCTTGCAGGAGGAACAGTTACATTTTATCGGCACTGAGAGATTCAAGGGTGTTTTACACAGCCCTGCTGCATAAAATTAGAAATAATTGTGAGCAAATAGTATAGCAAATCAATTTTTACGAGCGTGGAGTTGGCTGGTAGTTGGTGTAGCAGGGGTCTTAAACTGAAAATCCTTGGGGGAGCTAACGTTGTCTGAACAGGAGTTTTATAATGCCTAAAGTTACTGCCACATATCTGGCTGTGTTTCTGCTGACTGGGGAGTGATAACTTAAGCTGTTACTGGAAAGAAGTGTCTCAGAAAAAAATAAAGATTGGGCTGTTAAAAGTAAATCGTATTAATTTGTGAAAATAATAAAAAATTTCAATACATTTAATGTTGTGGGTATGCCCTCTTCCTCTTTACTTTTCGGCTTCTTTTGTCCCTTTTTTTTCAGTGGTTGCCACAGCGAGTCAACAATTTCCATTTCACCCTGTCCTCTGTATCCTCAACTTAAACTACCCCCATGTCCTCCCTCACTGCATCCATAAATTTCCTCTTTGTCTCCTACCTGGTAGCTCCATCTCTAGAATTCTTCTAACAATATAATCACTCCTCCTCTGAACATGTCGAAACCGTCTCAATCTGGCTTTTTCTCCAAACCTTCCTGTCTGTGTTGTCCCTCTAATCATCTCATTCTTGGTCCTGTCCGTCCTTGTCTCTTCTAAAGAGAATCTCAGTATCTTTAACTGGACCTCCAGCTCTGCCTCCTGTCTTTTGCCTATTCCTAGTGTCTCTAAACATTCATAAAAATACAAAAGTTATGAATAATAACAATAATGATTAATTTTCTAGTAAAGTATATGAATAACAAATTGATTAATTGTTTTCCCAAAGATAAGATAATTTTTGAAGGGCCGTAAACCTGGGCTCCAGCAGTAAAGCTCAAAGGCCCACACCAGTAAACTTTTCTTTTACAAGAGATTTCTTGACGAGACACACCATTAACCTTTTTTACAACGGTTCCATGTAAATCAGATCCTGTCTTTATCCTTATCCTCCTCTAATGCTGTGCTGCACTCTGTTGCTGTTTTTCATGCAAACTTAATGAGACCTTGGCATGTTTTTGCCTTAAAAGTTTCCACATTGGACCAATTCACTGGTCTCCTAAACCATGAAAAATGGCCTCTTTTAAGGGGCCCCCCTGGTCTTATGTCTTGTGATTGACATCAGCCCTGGTACCCCTCCATTGTCTCTCACAGCAGGATCGTGGCGACCGTGGCTCGGTCTCATGAGAGTTAACCAGTGGAGCTGATAATAAAAGCAGTGTCGTTGCGAGCCGGCGGTGGATTCTTGAGGCATCGCTGCAGTGTCACAGCAGGGCAATTACCCGAGCGTGGGGGAAACGGAGCAAACCAATTGATCTCAGCACCTCTGTGTTAAATATGCTCCAAGGAATCGGGACAATCCACCCAGAACCCAGAGCCATTCACACAGCCCCGATCACAAATGTGTTTATACATATAGGCTTTCCAGTGTGTTGACATGTGAAAGGAAGGTCTCTGTGTTTGTCCTCAGCACCGCTGCATTAAGCATGCTCCATGGAACAGGAACAATCTCCAACAATTGCTGTCATTCAGTGGGATTTAATACACAGAAGATTTCCATGCATGTTATTTAAGTGGACTCCAAAGCTGTTGACTCACCAACTGATCTCCAGGCAGCTAGGACAAGCCTGTTTCAAATAGAGGTGTGTCTGATTCTGTTTCTTTTAAATGGAACTGGGATTAATGTGGAAAAAAATAGAGCATATCTTTAAAACAATAGTTATATAATTTATATTTGCAAAATGTTTATGGGAGCAGATAATCTCAGTAGAGAATATCCGTTTGTTATCTGCTAATGTTAAAAATCCTCATCAGATTTTCAAAATCTAAAGCCACAGAGAAAGGCTTTGGCTGTGTATCCTGTCTGCCCTTCTAATCTGCTCTGAAGTTTCAATTACATCCTTTGTTTTCCTCCTTCTGGAAAATGGTGCGGTTACAAAGAGCAGAGGCGCAGGAGTTTAGATACTTACTTATACTTACTTAACTGTTCAGAGCAGTGGAGACTGTGGAAAAGAGGAGAAGAATAGAGGACAGACAGGATGAAACAACTGGAGAAAAGAGTCAGGAGTGATCTGTGATAGAAGAGAGTCAGCTAAGGTGAAGGGACAGGTTTACAGGACAGTTGTGAGACCAGCCATGATGGATGGAGGCAGAGCTGGAGGTGGAGGAGTTAAAGATGCTGAGATTCTCTTTAGGAGAGACAAGGATGGAAAGGATCAGGAATGAGGTGATTAGAGGGACAACACAGACAGAAAGGTTTTGAGAAAAAGCTAGGGAAGACAGATGGAGATGGTTTGGACATGTTCAGAGAAGGGACAGTGGATACATTGGCAAAAGAATGATCCTAGAGATGGTGCAGGTAGGAGACAAAGAGGAGATTGATGGATGCACTGAGAGAAGACCTGGAGGTAGTTGGAGTTAGAATTGAGGATACAGAGAACGGGGGGGATGGCAATTGTTGACTCACTATGGCAACCTCTGAAAAAAATGATGTTGGAGGAGGACAGTGGACAGAGGAGGGACAGTGGATACATTGGTAGAATTATCTAGATATGGAGCTACCAGGTAGGAGACGAAGAGGGGATTGATGGATGCAGTTAGGGAGGACATTGAGGTAGTTTGAGTCAGAGTTGAGGATTTGGAGGACAGGGGAGGTAGAAAATATTGACTTACTGTGGCAACCACTTAAAAGAAGAATATGTTTTTCTTCTGGGAAAATCTTTTTTTTCTCACTTTGTTTTACAGTTCAATTCAAAACAACATTTTCAGTGTTTGTGTGTCTTTTGAGAAGCTGCTTTTTGCTACTCAGCTTAAAGTAACTGTTAATCACTTGAAATTAAAAAAAGAAAGAAGAAAAGAAGAAGAAGAAAAAAAAAGAAGAAGAAAAAAAAAGCAATTAGAATAATGCACTTCTGCTGTGCTGAGGCAGGTCAGTTACTGAGAACAGGATCATCTCTCCCCCCTTCCTCACTCCGCCCTTCCTCACTCCGCCCTATCGCATGCTCCCCTCTCTTTCTCTCATTTTCCGTCCATCCCAGACCTCAATGATTTAGTTCAAGCAGCTCGTTATATGCAGGAGTGTGTGTCTGTGACTGACACTGTGCGTGTCACAATGTGACCCCACTTGTCAAAGTCTCATTCGGGAGTTGTCACAATCCACTTACCACATAGGAATGAATGTTACAGCTCCTCCACTGATCTTAGTTTTCTCTACGGGGAGTACCGCAAGGAGTCAATTCAGGGTTGATTCAATTTTAAGTTACAAGATCCATTCTCACTTCTTATTTTACACTTGTTAACGTTAAGTCAACATGTCTTTCGTGAACTTGTGTGATGATACATTATACATTATTTCTTTGCCAAAGTCCAAACTGTTGTAAAAGAAACTTTTTGCTTCCTCTAGTTTTGTCTTTGTTTTTGCTTGTTGTATTGAAGACAGACGCAACGCAGCGTTGTCTCTCTGATTCCATTGAGTAGGACATGATCCTGTAAAATGTCCTGCAATAATGAAAGCAGGGAGACTGGAGAAACTGAACCATGGAAAATGTTACCTTGAAGTCACATGATACTCGGTGTCAACATCTCAAAGCACTACCTGACTTCTACTCTGCAGGTGTCCACGCACATAGAAAGGTCTGAACACCTCATCTCCAGGTTCTCCTCTGAGATGACCTTACAGTGACTTCTAGATGTGACTCTACTGCTGCTGCTTCTTCTCACTCTGAAGGAGTCAGTGTTCATTTGGTGGAGATTATGAGAAGCAGAGTCACGATCAAAGACACTCGTGGTATTTCTTCATGCTTAATCTCACAATTACTACGAGCCAACAAGGTCACTACCCAGACCCCTAATGCCTTAAGGCTCTGTGGAAATCCCTTTTTAAAACAGGAAGTGCAGATCTGGACCACTGCTGGATGTCTATATACTTCTACTGCTGGTATGCTGAACATCCAATATGTGAGGCACAAAGAAATGTGAGATTTATAAACAAACTTACCAGACCTGAGGTCCTAACACTGTTTAAGATGCACTGGATGTTGAAATTTTAATTAAACAAGTTCATCCAGCAAAGCTGATGTTTTTGAGGATTTTTAAAATGTCAGTCATTATTGAAGAATAGTAGTATTTTTGTTTGTTTGTTTTTTTTTTTAGCCAAACCAAACCACTAAGAAGTTAACTTAAGTTTAAACAGACCCTAAAGACTGGCAATTAGTCATTAGTACTAGACATTAAGTCTAGTATTTTCCCAGAACTCTCAGTACTTCTCGTAGTGGCGCGTTAATGGAAGGCTAAAACCGGTATTTGCTGCCCTCTGCTGGGTGTCAGCCTCCCAGTACAGGAATCTCCACATTTGTAATAGATTAGTAATTTATGATCTTCAGAAAGCTACACTACATTTGAGTCCCATTTAGATGAAAAGAGGGGGAGACAGGTATGAGTTACTCACACATCTGGATTTTTGCTCAATTCTTTGTAAATGATGGACCTTTTCATTTATCATATCTATTTCACTATAAATAATGTATATAATATTGTAATTTAAATCTTTCTACTTTCTGTGAACTATATTAATCACTAGGGAGTATCCTTTTGGGAAATTATGCCTCTGCATTTAACCCATCACCGTAGTGAGCAGGGGGCTGCTGGCTGAGCCTGGAAGTGTGGAAGATACCATGCTCAGGGCACCTCAGCGGGTAACTTGGTGGTAGGGGGATTCGAACCGGGGACCTTGCAGACCAAAGTCCGCTCCCTTAACCACAACACCACCAACTGCCCCAAAAAAAGAAGTTTCTTTTTTGGTCATTGTGACATTGTGATTCACCCCACAGCGCACAACAAAATTTGTCCTCTGCATTTAACCCATGACCAAAGTGAGCAGTGGACAGCTAATGAGCGCCAGGGAGTTGTGTGTAGGGACGATACCATGCTCAGGGCACCTCAGTGGTAACTTGGCGGTAGGGGTATTCGAACCAGGGACCTATAATATAATATGCCCTATAATATATTTATAATTGGATTTAGAATTTTCAGTTCTTTTTTGTGTGTTTTACACAAAGTATATTTAGAGTACCTACCTGAAAACCTTAGTGGCATAAAGAATTCATGAACTTTAACAAACAGTATACAACGCATGTACCACTAACTGATTCTGTTCCAACACATGTCCGTAGCCCCCCCCATAACCCTTAATACACACACACACACACACAGCAGCCACAGACTCACACGTAGAGGTGGTGGTTTATTTGAACATGTGTGAGTCAGTCAGTCCCTGTGGGTCGCAGCTGGAAAGAGTAAGAGTGGCCCCACCCAACAGCCTCATGTTCCCCCTCCACCGTGCTCCCTCTGATTTATGCGTGGCAAACACCCCTCCCCTCCTCTCCTCTGCCCGGTCCGTCCCTCCCCTCCACTCTCAGGATGTCCTCGTCCTCCACTCAGGGAGTTGAAGGAAGTTTTAAAAACCCTTCAGTCCAGTAGTAGCAGCAGCAGCAACAGTTTGGTGGAGCTGAAGAACAACTGGGCCTGTGGGGGGGTAGAGGCTACTGTTGCAACCACATCCCTGTTTGTGGTAAGTGTATTTTTAATGCTTTTGCACAGGAATGTGTGTCCTAAGTTAAGAGCTGGGTGAAGATTGAATGAAGATTCATTGAACAAATGGTTTCTGTCCCAAGAATGGTTAGCCTCATGTCACTTTAAAAAAAAATATATATATATACATATATATATATATATATATATATATATATATATGTATAAACTTTTGTTCTTTGTTCATGTTGATTTCTACACGGAAGCAAAAACGCTGCCTCTCTGTTTGAGACACGTCTTTGTTCTTGTGTTGTATCTACAGCTCCTTTTCATTGTGTGCTGCTGTTTATGGAATAAATACTTTGCTAAACCTAAATCATGGTGACACAGAAGGTGAAGATGAATAATTCCTCTTGTCAGAAAAAGAGATTTAAACACTAAAGTATGCCTAATAATGTAAACTTTTAGTTTTCTCCCTGATATTTAGTGAGTGACCAATACACAATGAAATATATCTTCAACTTCCAGATGGACTGACACACAACAGTAGGTCAATATTATAATAATAGTTTTTTTTCTTTTTTTAAAGATTCTCTGAGATTTCTGTTTGTTACTCTGTATTCTGTTGCCATTTCAACTTTGTGATATACCTGGTATTGACATCCGACGCCTGCCTACAACACCTACACATCAAAGAAGCATAAAGTCATGGTCATTATTTTCCTCAAACCTAATGACGCCATTCTTGTTGACTGAATGGTTGAGGCAGAACAGAGTATCTGTAAAAACACTCATTAGACACTGCACGGCTCGAGGGCACGCAGATCTTTTGTCTGCCTCTGAGATGCTCAGCGCCTTCAGAAACGTGACACCACACTCTCCTCTTCTAGCCTCCGTGGTTTGTGTCTCATGCTGAAGTTTTGGCATCCGAGACCATTAATTTGGAGACAGCACGCGGAACATTTTTTTTTTCTCCCCAAAACAAGCATTCTGTAAGATACCCTGGCACGAAAGTACCGCAACTTGTGTTGTTTGTTGGACATTAACATTTAGGTCAGTGTGTTTTTGTTTTTTTTATGTAAATGTCTTTATTTCCAACTTGATGCATGCATGCCTTGTGCCTATTAGCCACTCCATATCATGTGCCTACGCTACAATGGGCTGTTTATGTGGATCAGCTGCTTTGGTAAAACACACACTGCAGAGCTTCTCAGTCAGACTCTGCTTCTTTTCTTGACTGTATGAAAAGCCAGATTTTCAGGGCTCTTTTTCTCCTGGACCCTGGGGCATGTCATTTACCAAATAAATGGCCTCTCTCTTTGCTGGTCTGAGCTAGTTACAGTCTATCACGCCACGAGTCAAGTGAGACCATGGTATTGGTTTTCACAGCAGAAGACAACCACATCTCTATATCCTCTGGGTTTGAAACAACATAAAACATAAGTATTTGATAGTTAACTGGGTCACCTATACATTAGTCTCAGCTTGTTTTCCTGCCCTTTAACACAGTGGTCCTCAACCTCTGGGCCGGACACATGTACTAGTCCGTGAGTGAATTGGTGCCGGGCCGCAGAGAAATAATGTTTCCTTTTGGCCCCATCTGTCTATTACTTCCACTTGATCCATACCCATATCAATCAAAGAACTGAACAATAGAATGGGTAGGATTCCATCATCAATAAGGCAACCATATTTGATTAGGAAGTATTTTCTCAGTGAAGACAACAACAATAAACTCAAAATGACACAGAGTCATTGATACAAGACTAACTTTTTATACCGGTCTCGTAGCAGAAGGTTATAGGCTGTGTGCGCTTGAGAAATCCTTGTTGTGTCCATGCACAGTTAATCCTGGTAGGAAGATTCTATAGGTAGGAAAATATTTCAGAACACCGGAAATTGTATTTCATTAAGGGCTATTTATCTGCCACAACTTAACGACCGGTCTGTGAAAATAGTACAAGACATTTAACCGGTCCATGGCACAAAAAAGGTTGGGGACACTGGTTTAACAAATAAAAACAACCGTAGTGTGAATAATATTCTAAAATATTATTTAGAATAATATTCACATTATTCATGTGTTTGGCCTGTTTTAATGTTATTTTCTCTCTTAGCACCTTTTACTTTGGAATGTTTTTTGTTTAATTCTTTTGATGCAATATTATACCAAAACTTTCATTTATTTACTTAACTCTCATATCCCTCAATCTAGAATAGCAATAGTATTGTCTCACTTGAGATCAACAATACTCATGAAACATGATAGTTGTTTGTCAAGGGAATGAACCGAAATTCTTATTTTTACAACCCCACCAAACTGTCATCTCTAGTCCTAACCACAACCAGCTAATGTCCAAACCTAGAATTAATCTTCATTCAAGTCTACTGGTTTAAATAAAGTGTTGCAGTGACACAACTGTCCATAATATGTAACAAAAGTTAACAAAACAATGCCTTTCAGCTCAGGGAAAACATTTAGAGGCATTAGGAAAAACAGAAACAATGGATTTGATGTGGTTGTTCAACACAAAGAATTTACAGACACAAAAAATGCTTTTGTTTCAGCAAGGGAAAAAAACACATGTTTTGCAGACGAATAAACCTCAAAGTAATGGTCTGCTGTGACTTTAGAAGAGTCCTAGAATTTTTAAGGGAAGGTTGTTAATAAGTTTTAGTTACAGCTTCATGGTATTTTGGTTCATTTTCACCTTAAGAGGCAGGCCATGCCCAGTTGTTGTGTTTGCTCTACTCTTAAAGGTTACTGGGTCAGAGATTTCAGAAAATATTTCCTGAAAATGCATAACACACCATGTAAAAAAAAAAAATAATTTTTGCTCCTATAATTGAGGGAAACTTTAATCTGTTAAATTCATATGTCAGCTCTGAACCAGGACAAAGGCTCCTCTCACTGAGTCTTTCTTGAGATTTATAGTACAGTGAACCTCAGCCTCCTGAGCCCAACGTTGATTCCACTCCAGCAAACCTGGGTTTGAGTTGTCGATGCGTCACACAGCACTTCCTCTGGCCAGGGGGTCACGTCTGAGCGGGGCTGCGGAGGTGAATTGGGTCAGTGGGCAGGAAGACGACAGCTTCTTGGAGGCAATATCACAGCTGGGTGTCTGTGATGCTTTGACTCTCTCTCCACTTTATCTTTTGTTTCCTGGTCGTTTGCTTCAGCAGTTCACCTCTTGAAACAATGGTTTTATTTTGAGTGGTCCCTGTCTACAGTGATAAGACACTGTTTGGCATCTAGCTCCACATCAGTGAGGAGATGTTTTTCCTCTCTGCCCACAACTGTGTGCGTACGTTTGTTGAAAAGCTTCCAATCTGTTGCAGGATGGCTCGGTGGGGAACCTTGATGACCTGGCTCAGGAGTACTCCCAGTATTACGGCACCTCCCTCAGTGACGTGTGTGATAGAATGGAGGAGCTCCGCAAACGAAAAGTAGTGCACACTTTAGAGATGGTAAGTAAAGCTCTCAGCTGTGGATGCATTTGTGCGCCTACAGCTGCGTGAGTCATAGAACATTTTGTTTTACCATTCAGTAAAAAGTCACATATTTAATCTGACTAAGAGAAGGGTTGTATAAACAGAACATGTTTGTCACACCCTGACATGGAATTTACTGTATTCTGTAGTTTATAGCAGTTGAAGGCCAAACTTTTAACTTTTAGAAATTTTAGAAATTATAAAAAAAAAAGATTTCTTACCGTATGCATTTAGCACTCACTTTTATTCAAAGCAATTTATAAAGATGAGTATTAATTATCAGTTTACAAAAAAGATCAACGCAAGAAGGAGACAAAAGTCAAAAGTCAAGTCAAGAAATCAAGTCAAAGCTAAGGGACATAGAGGCAGAAGGACAGGTCTGAAGGTTCTCTCTGAAAAGCTGGGATTTAAAGAGTTCATTGGAGACAGGAAGGAACCGCCCTTCTTAGAGTTGAGTTAATGTGTTGTTATTTGGTTCTAAAATGTCTCCCTTTCAAGCTGTCATTTTTATTTGTAGTCATTTAAGTAAGAAAGACCATGTTGGAGCTGTAATATTCTGATTTCCAACTTCAGAAATGTCCTACTTGAGACCACATTATCTCATTCCTGAGGTGGAACAGCTCCCTGGGCTGCATATTCACCACCTAGTGGTGTTCCTTATATTGACAAGTATCTAACCTTTAGCATAATACAATTTCTGAGCATTAACGGTGGATACGGAGGACAGGACAGCCAGAGAACCTTTGTTGTCTTCCAGGAATTGTTGAGACCATACAGGAACTGTTGACCTGTGTTTTACCACACTGTGGACTGACCTATGAGACGACCTGATTATTATTTCTATTTCTGTGTTGCGATGACACTGTAATTTACTCCTCAACTTCCTCGGCCTGTGTGTTTTTCAGGGAAAGAGTGACTCAGCGGCCACATCAGTGCAACTTCGCTCTCAGATCCAGGTGAGTGTCCAGCTCCGTGTGTGTGTCAGAACCCAGGAGAAGGCCACTTCCCTCCGCGTGCGTCAGCAGACGGGTCGATAAGAGCCTGAAGAATTTGTCTAGTCATGACAACGCTGAGCAAAACCAAACCAGAACGTAACAATTGAGTGATTGTGATGCAGAAAGCAGGCGTTGAGAATGATTTCAGAAGTTAAAGCGCGCATTGAGAGATATGTGGAGTGTGACTGGTCAGAAACCCAGCTCTGCCTTGATTTGTGTTTTTAAACTGCAACACAGTGGAAAACTTAATGTTCCTCTAACCTTAATGGAATGGAATGGCCTGTGTGTGATTTAGAGTCTGCCTTGTATTTTTCCTTTTTTTTTAATAAAATGTGCTGTAATTATAACTTATCTGAATGACAAAACAATATTTTTACTCTTCTAGGAATCCCTCGGACTCAGTAGCGCCACCTCCACTCCAGAATTAGAAAGAAGGTAAAGTATTTGTGCTTTTCATTATGTAATAAATATTCTTTCTGACAAGCAAAACTCTCCTCAACAACAACATATCTGATGATGATGATGATGACGAAGACTTTTTTTCTTTGTTTTTCCACTTGCTCAGATGATGTGCAGCTGTGATGGTTTTACTGATGACTGAGTTATTTATTCGATTGAGTCACTTGATAAAGAGAGGCTTAAGTCTCATTTCTTTTTCTTTGTTATCGCACAGTGCATTTCCTCGTGCACTCCATCATGTGTATGAAGCATTCCTGTGTCACCTATAAACTCCCTTCCTTCCCCCCATTGTCTTTTTTTTCAAGGACTTTCAACGATTAGTCATATTGGGTCATTTAAAAGCTGAATCAAGTGAAAGACATTCAGTGACTAATGATAAAACCATAAATGGGTTTCATTCTAAAGTCTCCCATGACTTTAGTGGCTGGGAAACATGAGACATTTCACAGAAACAGCTGTATATGTACAATATATATATATATATACAGTATATATATATATATTTGTGTGTGAGTTCATATATATACAGTCATGGAAAAAATGATTAGAATGTTCATTTAAAAGTCTGCTTCCACTTAATCTACATTAATCTGGACAAATATAATAACAACAAAAAAGGCTCATAAATAAGTTTAAGAGCTGATTTCTGTCCATTTTGCATGGTTTTATTGACAGTGACAAAAATCACTTCCGTTCCTACATCACTAGCAATAACATACTGTACTGACAAATACAGTGCTTTTAGTCATTGCATGGTTTTGTGTTCATTGTTTCCCCCAGGTGATAAACCTTTAGTGGAACAAGGCATTAAGATGAACAAGGAATATTAAAGAAAGAGTGGTCTAATAATTTTTTCCATGACTGTATATGTACATGACTGTCATGTGGAATTGTATGGGTGGAGGTTCTGAGGCAGGGTGATGGCCCACTGGTGACCAGGGTTTTTATGACCTCTTACATAAAACATGTTTTATTTATGACCTGCCAAATGACCCGGAAATCAGACAGAACTATGAACTCAAACCAGCCCTGGTTTTCATTTCTCTGGGGTGTTTTGCAGCAAATTCCTCTGTAGTTCAACCTGTAAGTCTTCCCCAAGACTACAAAGACATAGAATAAAAACATTCTAATTTCAACAGCTTCATAACAAATGAATAATAATATATTCTTTTAATGTTTTTAAAGCAGATTACTAAGAGCTGTTACTAAGAGTTAGTAGGGTAATAATAATTATTTTTTATTGTTCAGAGGACACTGCCGATGTCTCAGCTTTCAGAAAACTAGCAGCTTTTTGCAGTAAATGTATTTTTATGTGAACTAAATTACATTAATGTGGCTCTATAACATTGAAACACTCTCAGATTCTTCTCTTCTGTCTTAACATGAGCTACACTGTGGCTTGTAGTTACGATCTTTGTTTTTTTTTCAACACTATATATTTAAAGAAAACAAATACTACTGAATTTAAGTTCTTTTTAAGTGGTTAGGTGAAAAACAGGTATTTTCAGCATTATCTGTACCTTTCAGATTATCATTATTCTTAGCAAAATAAAGTATTCTTTTTAGTACAAGTTCAGGAGTTTAAAGAATGTCAGTGTCAGTATTTAGATGATCTGTGGTAAGAAGTAAACGTCTCCTCTGCACTGAAATCACCTGACCTGACCACAGCTGAGCTCAGAGGAACGGACTGTAGAAGTTATAAACAGCAAGCAGCTCAGAAATGAAGATAGAAAACTAGACAGACAGACAGAGAGAGAGAGAGAGAGAGAGAGACAGAATGATGAATAAAAAGAGCGAGGGTGAAAGTGTGCAGAGAATGCAGAGGCCACAGCAGAACTGCTGCTGCTGCGGCTGCTGTTAGAAAACCTCCAGTGGAAAATAAAAAGGACTCTTTTGTCCCAGCACTGGCTGAAGAGCTCTGACCTCTGTTCATCGGCCAAGAACCGTCAGGCTTTTTCATCGCTTTTTCAACACTTTGATTTGCCTTGACTGTGGTAACCGCTGTCATGAGATGAAGGACAGAGCGTTGTTTGTCACTTCAGTGTAGTTTATAATTCATTTTTGTCACTTTGACGCTGAAAACATGTTAAGGAATATTGTGGGAAAATGAAGAGGATAACTTTGAAGGACAGGTACTGTTATGATTTGGGAGAGAAAATCAAGTTACAAATTGGTAAAAGTTTATTTGTCCTTTTTTTTGGTAGATTGCTAGTGCACAAGTCCAGCTCTGATGATGGATCATCAGGAGGTACAGTTTTTTTTCATTATTATTCTTATAGTTAAAGATATAGTTCAAATAGACACATTTATTCTTATATTCATGCCAATATAATATTATTTTTGCTGCTTTTAATATAAAATTAAACTTTATCTAATACAGGAAAGTTGGATGGGAGGAAAAAGAGCAAGTCTTTTTGGCAGAGTTTCCGAAAGTCACAAAAAGGACCGATGCGTCAGATTTCCAAAGGTTTGTTGAACTTTAGATACTTTATATTCAGTCTTTTTAAACATGAAAATATATGATAATGAAAGAAACATCGTAGTAGTTTCAGTTCGACTTTTGCTTTTTTCAACAGGTGATGACGTTGGTTTCGTGGCCAGTGAAATCACCATGAGTGATGAAGAGCGTATCCAACTGATGATGATGGTGAAGGAGAACATGATCTCCATAGAGGAAGCTCTAGCACGGGTATTGTCCCCGTTTTTTTTTTCTCGTACATTTCTCTGAATTAAGTGCTTTACTTTAACAGTTAGGAGAGGAAATTATTCAATATCATAATATCATCTGTAACTGTGATCATCACCTGTGACACATATATATTACATTATAGTTAATGTTATATGGTCATAATTCATCATAGTGTTATTTCCATGTTTCTTATACTCAGAATATTTGCATTGGTGGTAAGTTTGTCCTCATCATGCAACTGATAGTACTGTTACTGTTATTACGATGTCCCTTTAAGAAAGTCGTGGGGGTTGTGGGTATGAAACTTTTAGCATGATGTTGGTTTAGTGGTTTAAATAAACGCCGACCAAGAAATTGTCTCTTCGCTGCTCTCACACATCAATTTCATCTTCTTTTTTTTTTTTTTAACAGTTGAAGGAGTTTGAAATCCAGAACAGACAGACGTGCAGGTCCGACCCCACAGAATGGACAGACGCCTCCAGTCCGAGCGCAAACGAATCCTTCAACTTCACCGTAAGTGTGTGAGAACCCAGTCTGAGGGTCCTTCAGTCCTGAGAGTCTCAGCTCAGCAGCAGATCTGTTGACAATACTCTCCACAACCCTCTACTCCCAGTCCCTGTGTCCACGTTCCAGCAGTGAACCTGGGCCCCTTTGAATGCCCAGCAGCTCAGGGCAGCAGCCCAACTGCAGGGCACTGGGCGGACTCCCATTCATTTCTGTCAAAGCCCTAAACCCCCATTGTGCTGTGGTTTGCGGGTGGATTCTGCACAGGGCTCCATTATGCAGGTTGCGTTTCTTTGATACAGTGGTGGGATGTTTAGGGGCTCAGGGTCAGGACGCATTTTTCACATTGGTGCAGAGAAACACACTGCTGTGCATGTTTCTTAATTTATGTTTTCTATTTTATTTGAAGAGTTCCACCTCTGTATTCATAAACAAAACTATGAAATTATGTAGGATTAAAAACACATCACATCAGAAATGTCAAGGCAATGACACAGAAAGAACATTCACATTTATTTAATTCTCAGACAGAAAGAATTTTTTTCTCCACCCACATAAACCCTTTTCTGGTTTATTGTGAAACTAGTGACTTAGTCCAGCTGCTGGTGCTGCCTTCACTGTCATCACTGTGGTTTTATACCACATTTTTATATTAGGCTACAAATAGTTTCCAGAGAATCGCCTTTAAAACGACATACAGCAGAATACTTTGCAACAAGATGTTGCCTCTAATTCTTGTGGGAAAATATTTAGCGAAGTACTGAAGTAGAAAATGTAGGTATGTTTCAAGTAGGTTTTTATTCTAAATAATAGTATTTTTAATTTTTTTTTTCTTTTCCCTCTTGTCAGTCCTGCGACTTATCAGACAATGACCAGGACGACTCTGCTGCCTTCAGGAGACTCCATAAACTGGTCAACTCGACCAGGAAGGTGAAGAAGAAGCTGGTCAGAGTTGAAGATTCTAAAAGACCTGGAACAGAAGGTACGGTCAACAATATCAGACACATGGAACCAGGGCTGCAACTAATCCTTATTTTCATCCTTGATAATAAACCTTGGCTTCATGTGACAGAGTCTATAGAACTGGATGTTACAACCATTTAAGAAAGCATTTGTGCAGCAATTACTGTTTATTTATTAGACTAGAATATAAAGTGCAGACCAGTCCTTTTGTAATTTACTTTACTGCCTGTTTACCTTATTTATTTCTTGTTTTATTTTTTTCATTAAGTTTTTGTTTACCATCTTCTTTATCTAGTTTTTTCTCCAGTTTTTAAACACTTTTTTTCTGTTATATGTTGCATTCAATCCCTTTTTTGACATTTTTGTCAAATGTACTTTTTCTTTTTCTTCAAAAATCTACCTTCTTATAGATATTAGTTCCTTTTGTGATTAAAATATTTGGTCAACATCCACAAGAGATTGTATGGTGATGGCAATGACAACATTCTGTGACATCTTAAAAAAATGAAATCCCATCTGTTCTTCTGTATCTTTCTGCCCAGAAAACCTAAACATAGACAGCGTTGCCTGTGGAGACTCCTGCTCCCCTCTGTACTCCGGTGTAGTGAAGAAACCCACAGTTTGTCCCGTGGACTTCCTGGCCTGCGCTCTGCAGGAGCAGCTCATATATAACAGAGACTCGGACAGTCTGACCACCTCCCCTTCCTCCAGCAGCCTGGACACCTGCAGCAGCCACAAAATATTCCAGGGCTTCAGCAAATCCAACCAGAGCCCCATCCACCACGAGGCGGTGGTGACGGGTGAGGTGGGGGAGGCAGTGGAAGGCAGCGGTTCTTCATTTTCAGAAGCAGATGGCTGTAATGAGGAGGAGGCTAAAATGGCTCGGTCTGTGACGGATGGGGAGCTCCGTCACAGAATGCTCCACCCGCTCAGCCAACATGGGGTGAGTGAGGAAGAGCGAGAGTCGGCTGCTGGTTGATGAATAATGTAACTGAGCAGAATGAGAACATTTGGGTCCTCCACTGTTTCCTGAGTCCTCTTCATTAATTGACCGTCTAAACCAGTGTTCTCCAAACATTTCTGTGCCACGGACCGGTTAAATGTCTCGTACTATTTTCACGGACCGGTCGTTAAGTTGTGGCAGATAAATAACCCTTTATAAAAGGAAATTTCCGGTGTTCTAAAATACTTTCCTACCTATTAAACTGTGCATGGGCTACAAGGATTTCTCAAGTGCAAACAACCTTTAATTTTTTCCTACCAGACCGGTATACAAGGTTAGAATCTTGTATCAACGGCTCTGCGTAATTTTGAGTTTATTGTCTTCACTGAGAAAATATTTCCAAATCCTAGTCATTCTATTGTTCAGTTCTTTTGTTGATATGGGTCTGGATCAAGTGGAAGTAATAGACAGATGGAGCCAAAAGGAAACATTATTTCTCTGCGACCCAGAACCAATTCACCTATGGACCGGCACCAGTCCCCAGCCCAGTTGTTGGGGACCACTGATCTAAATAATTTAACAGAACAATTCATTTAAATTGTTTTTCTATTAACAGAGAGCCTGTAGTTTTGGAGGGTTTGACCTGACCAACCGCTCCACACTGGTCGTCAGCTCTGACACTGCAAACCCTGTATGTGATTTTTTTTTTTATTATTTCTAATTTAGTGAATACTACATTCCATCACTCATTGGTGTCTGTTTTTTAAAACAAGCACGGAGATGTTGGTATAAGAGACACCGTAAAGTCTCCGCCAACCGCCCGCATTTCTCTGGGTAGAAAAGTGAAGTCTGTGAGGGAGACGATGAGGAAACACATGTCAAAGAGATACAACAGCCCTCTGTCTGAGCAGGTGTGTGAACGTTGGTTACTTCCTGGATATAACAAGAGCTTTAGATCTTGCTTCGTTTCTTTGGATTTGTTCATTTCACAGATACAAGTTTGTTTTTCTCCCTTTGTATCTTAGTCAAGTCCAGACTGGGTCTCCAGCTGTCCTAACTCACCTCACACAGACTCTGACTCTCTGGAGAAACCAAAACTGAAACCAGGAGGATCTGTTGAAAGCCTGAGAAGTTCCCTAAGTGGACAGAGTTCCATGAGTAAGTCTGTAATTCAGTGTTTATATATAAATGCACGTATTTAAAACCCGTTGTCTGTTCTTTAATGAAATATACAGTCAAGGAAAAAATGATTAGACCACTCTGCTGTTTTCTTCAATTCCTTGTCCATCTTAATGCCTTGTTCCACTAAAGGTTTATCACCTGGGGGAAACAATGAACACAAAACCA
>JAFBJS010001153.1:0-15239 GCA_016785265.1 Paraplagusia blochii
CAATGTCTTTGATTGCATCTTTGTTCTGAGAATCGTTTCGTATTCCTTTATACTGCATTCTGAGTTGAGACAGAGTTTGACGTGATTGGTCGTCGAGATTCATTCGCATCCACTTGAGGAAATAAAACCTTTCTGCTCCTGTTTTTGATATTTCACTGATGAAACAGGTCATTGGATCTGACATATTTTGCATATTTTGTTTTGTCCTTAGTTCATTTATTTCTTCTTGAATGTTGCTTTTGTATTCTTCAATGTTTTTAGATCCAAGTTTTCGAAGTCTATAGTGTTCCTTCTCCAGTTTTGTCAGTTCCTTCCATGTGTCACCTTGAAGTTGAAGGTTCATCTGTTTGTATTCAGCGATGTTTTTAATTTTTTCAGTGATGGTATTTGCACTTTTTTTGGCAGCCTGACATTCAGGGCAGTCTTCATCAACAGAGATTCCCAGTTCATGTGCAACATCAGTCATCTGACTGAGTGGCATTTTTATCTTAGTGTTTTCAAGTACTTGTTTCACACATTTTTGACAAGATTCAGTAAAATCTGTGTTGTTTTTCTTCTTTGTCTTAAGAATGATGTTCTTTGTTAGTTTCAGTTCTGTTGCTAATTTCTTTAGATCATCCACGTTAAAGCTGTTACTTTCACTGTTACCAACCAAGTAGATCTGTGTCTTGTGGTGTTGGTTTAAAAGTAGCTTACATTCAGGATCTATGTTGTCAAAAAAGACAAAAACAGCAGAAGATGTTTCACACAAAAAGGAAAACTCTCTTTCTAACGAAGCAATGTCTCCATGAAGATTGACTACAGATAGTGGCTCTCTGAAAACATCACTGCTTTCATCTCCACGGGGAAGGTACCAGGTGATTTCAGCCAGTCCATTGGAAATTCTTTTAGGACTATCACCACACTTCATGTCATGGTGAACAAAAGTTTCATGGTATTGTTGAGAACTGCTCAGCATCGTGTTGAGGAGCTTGGACTTGGACAAAGAGCACTCCCCCAGTCTGACAAAGGATATCATGGGGAGCTCAGCCAGAACAATTCTGTCTTCAACAAAACCCTTGGATTGTATCTGTGATGAAGGTCTGTACTTTTTGACAATGTCTCTCAAGGCCCAAAGCATGAGTGTAGTTTGGTTTGTGTCACAATTTGGAAGCAGGAGAGGCACAGCAAACTGACATAAGGACATTTTCAGTGCCATTTCCTGTTGAACAAATCCATCAGAACACAGAAAGAGAGCAGTGACTATGTCAAGGGGATTCACTGAGTCACCTGAGGCTGTAGAATCCATCAAATCTTCAAGGTCAAATTCATTCTCTTCTGATTCCATGTTTTCAGATGATTTACAGAATCTTTCAACATTTCTAGCTGTCACATTCACCATTGTTAGTTTCTTTAGGAAACTCCATGGCAGATCTGACAGACATTTGGCCGGTTCATCAGTAATAGTCTTCTTATCAATCTGCAGTATTTTGTCTAGTGATATCTTCTTTACATAGTGGTGATCCAACCCCAGGTCTTCTAACATTTTCCATAGCTTTTTATCTGCAAACACAGACATCATAATACATTCAGTTTGCTAGTACGACAAAGGCTTATCAACAATGACATCCGAAACATCGTCAGCGGAAAGGTCTGCAAGAACATGCACAGCTTAAAGATACACCAGGTCCGCATGAATTGTTTGTATCTAAGGGATGCAGCGTGCGCACAGAAGCTACTCCTGGTGAGAGGAATAGGACCTGATGGGGAGACAACCCAAAGAGCCCAGAACCACCTCCTCCCCGTGCAATGACACACTGTGTCGGTGCGCGTATCGCATTTAGAAAGTCACGTGACCAACAAGTAACGGGTCGGGCAACTCTGACGCATCGACGCATGCGTCGAGCATGTCGCTTTGGAAAGTCATGTGACCGATACAGGAACTGCTTCAAACTGACATGAACGCGCCAAACTGTGTCTGTAAGGACGCGCATCTGTCAATAGAACGTACCAGCCACAACAAAGAATCTCCGTTGTGATCTTATTCCATCTCATCATTGAATTATGGTGCAGCCTCCAGGAAAAAGAAAGTTTCCACCATTTTGATCTCATTTCGGAAAATAAATGTATATCATTGTTGCTTGTCAAACTTTACCAGTTGTCCTTCCAATTTCTCTGTATCCAAGACTCATCTGTGTCCTGTGTGAGCAGGTGTTTTCTGCAATTGGCGAAGTAATAATAATTAAAAAAAAAAAATAACTTCAAGAAGTAGGAGAATTTTTTTTTTTGAATAATAAAAACAGTCCACAAGCTTTCACAACACGTTCACTTTCATTTTCAGGTTATGATATTATTTGTTGATTGATTGTATCTGAAAATATTAAGTATTAAATAAAAAAGTATTTTAAATGTGAATGTCAAAATGGGATAAAATACATTATTGTATATACTAGGGCGTCATAGGAGTGTCAGTTGAGACTGTCAACAACGTTTCCTGTAGTGATTTTTTACGTCCAGCTGGTGTCAGTATTCAGTGACACAGTTTCAACACAGTATCGATACAGTTTGGCAATGTGTCGAAACGCTTCACGAGGCCTCATCGTCCCATCACTAGCTGCACAGCTGCTGGCTGATCTGAGCGCAGCGCCGTGTTTCAGCATCGCATTGGATGAGAGTACAGATGTGACTGACGTTGCTCAGCTGTGTGTTTGGGTGAGGTTCCCCAAAGAAATCTCATTCTGCTGTCGTTACTACCACTGTGTGGCCAGACAAGAGGGGAGGATATTTTGAATGCACTGTTGGAATTTTTTGAGAAAAACCACCTCACCTGGTCCAAACTGGCCAGTGTGTGTACTGATGGTGCCTCAAGCATGCTGGGAAAAGAGAAGGGTCTTGTTGGCCTCATGAATAAGAGAGAGGAAGTTCCACATTTCATTAGTTTTCACTGCATCATCCATCAACAGTCACTTGTATCAAAACTCAGAAACAGTGAATTCATAAATGTGATGCAAAGGGTTGTGCAAGTGGTAAATTATATTGTTTCACAAGCACTAAACCACAGACAGTTCAGACAGTTAATTGAAGAGTATGACACAGAATACAGTGATTTAGTGATGCACAGTGAAGTAAGGTGGTTGTCCCGTGGAAAGGTGCTGGAGCGATTTTTGAGCCTCCTTCCTGAAATCTGTACTTACATGGACAGCAACGGGAAACACCAGCCAGAGTTGAGAGATCCACACTGCCTCATCATACAGCTGCCTCTCCTCACTGACATTGCCTGTCACCTTAACACTCTCAACCTGCAGTTCCAAGGGAGAAATAAGCTTCCAAGTGCCATGCTTCACTGCAGGAGCACTTCAGCTACAGGGGATTTGTTGCTGTTTTGGAGTAGCTGAAGTCTGAGTTTGAATCCAGATTCTGTGATGTGAATGAGCATAAGGACATCTTTAATTTCATTGAAAACCCCTTCTATGTTGATGTATCCTCTCTCACTCCAACCAACTCCAACGCTCTACCCTGACAGCTGTGCTGCTCTGGAAAGTGAAATCATTGAACTGCAAACAGATGACATTCTCCAGTTTGAACTCAGAGCAGGTCTTGAGCAATGTTCCCTCTAATTTTTCATATGTCTGGGCAGACAGGCAACCTCCCTGAGCAAACTAAGGACCACTGTTAGCAACATTAGATGTGCACGCTGTGGCCACACGCACCAGTATCAAACCTGGGATCATAGCAAGTTTATTGGCTTTAAAAGAATCAAATGACAACAGCAACCAATCCACACTCCCATCTTGCGTCTTCGTACAATTCCACCAGCATTCAAATGACTTTTCTGCTGAATGTGACGCTTGAAGTAGTCCAACGTCCATTCAATCCACATTTTTCCCTCTGAAAACTTGCTTGTTACTTTATCTTCGCAGCATGTTTTGTAGAGCAACCCTTTCTCACTCAAAACGAAAAAATCTCACCCAGTAACATCCCTTGTCCTTCTGTTCGCACATACTCGGACAGCAATTCCATTCTTAACAGAACCACAATTCTTTTTAACTTTGGCTTTGTGAGTGGATGTACCACTGCCCGTTCGATTTGCCATAAGGGGTTAGCGTAGCTAATCCGCGTTTATCCGTCTCCACCGTCTATTTACACTCAGCCACCCCGTTACCTACATGCTAACCTACAAAACAGCAGCACTTAGGCATAGAGCGCTGTTAATGACATTGATTGGCTGCGTAAGTAAACACGTGTAAACCGCATCATATCATTGGGTGGACAGTGTTAGTTATTGTTTTACTGAAGTACTGCCTGTTGTCACACGCGTCAGTGAGTTGCAATACAAAAAAACTAATTCTTATTTGTTTATTTTATTTACTCTTCAGCTCGGATTTTATTTTAAGCGCTGCATAGATTTGCTGTGCGCAGAAGACATGGGAGCAGTGCGCAATTGCGCAGGCGCGCAGCTTAGAGGGAACGTTGGTCTTGAGCACTTTTGGAATATGGTTTCTGAGGCAGACTTTCCAACCTTGAAACTACTTGTTCAAAAAGTAATGTCTTTTTTTATGAGCACATACACATGCGAATCAACATTCTCAACCATGAACACTAATAAGAGGAAACAGAGAAATCGGCTGACCCATGTTCATCTGGAGTGCCTCACTGTGATTGCAACAACAAACTACAAATACAACATGAAGAAGGTCAAGGAGATGCATGTCAGCTTCCGTTCATCCCAGTATTAAGGCAAATATCATATTTATCCCTGAAAATGTATAGGCTGTGTGTTGTAGGTTTCTTTGTGGGATAATAAACGTACAGAAAAAATTGTGTGACTCGGTGCATTGTTGTGAATGCAGCTCTCCACTTGACTTTGCTCTGCCAATGTGGCTCCCTTGAAAAAAATAGTGAGTGTCACTGTACTAGGACGTCATAGGAGTGTCAGTTGAGTCTGTCATCAAGGTTGCCTGTAGTGATTTATTACATCCAGCAGGTGTCACTATTCATTGACACAGTTTCTACACAGTATCGATACAGTTTTGCAATGCATCGAAACGCTTCACGAGGCCTCATCGACCCATCACTAGCTCATATGGTACTCAAGTTTAACGGTCATAGCTAATCCCTTTGGATTTAACAAGAAGCTATTGGAGCAGAAACGTAGCAACTGGCTTGTAAACTCTAAAGAAAAAGTTACAATTTTCTGCACAACAATCTGAGTGACCCAAAAAGAGAACAAGAGTTAGGCATTTACAGAGCCCTGTTGGACACACCATTCTCAACTGTGGACTTTGGCAACCATGAGCCCCACCTATATGGAAAGGAGGTAGCTACTGCAGCCAGAACTAAATCAGCCAAAAGGCCAGGGGGAGTACCCATGTACAAGCTCAGCCCATGGCTCTTCAGAATTCTGGCGCAGAGGAACCATAGCAGACCAGTGGTGGGAAGTAGAGTGGGTCTGGATACCCAAAGAAGAAAATTCCACTATGCTGGAGCAATTCAGAACCATCTCCATACTCAGTGTGGAGAATAAGATCTTCTTGAGCATTCATATTTAGAAGAGAAAATATGGCACACACTCTAAAAAATAATGCAGCGGACCTTTCAGCACCACTTAATAAATTTAATGATTCCAAGTTAAAAAAATTAAATTTTTTGATGTAGGGTAACCTTTGAAGTTTTTAACATTTTTTTGAGTTGGGTTGACAATAAAAATGTTGGTAATTAGACCAACTTAATTTAGTAAGTACCGTAATTCAAATTTCTTGTGTTTATTGTTTCAAAAGAAGATTCAAGTTGTAGTATCTCAACAAAATTCACTTGATAACTTAGTTTTTTTCCACCTTGAGTTAATACATTTAAGTAACGTTTTGAATTTGCCCGCGAAAGTTCAGACGGTTATTTGGCAGGAGAAGAAGAAGGCGATTTTGAGGTGAGTGTTATTTTTGCATAAGATTTTAAATTCTATTATCAAGATTCTGTCTGTGTCACCATGAACTAGTTAGTTTTTGTCCAGCTTGAGTTAATACATTTAAGTAACCTCCGGGAACATGTCCGACAACTGTTACAGTTTTCTTGGACAGGTTATCTAACTAGCCTGTATCATTGGCTGTTCTACGGTTCCAGGTCACCTCTATGGAAAGTGACTTCACTTGGAAGAAATTACCAGAAAGTTGTAGTGTTCAGTTCAGTATAGTATCTGCATTTGTACTACTGTACGTCAGAGTTCACTCTGCTACAGAAATTGTCCATCTTTAATACTACAGAGAATTGTCTACAAGAATTAATTGTGTGGTTTCTGGTCTACAGATAATTGAGGAATTCCAAAGAATTACCACCGTTAACCTTGAATCTACATTTATGGCCAAACTGGACTATTGTCCAAAACAGATGGAATGAGTCTCATCAAGGGGAGGAGCCACAGGAGCGAGAATCAGGCAGATCAAGGACATGCTTTTCAAGGAAGGAGAAGAATTTACACTTTTCTTTGAAATGCAAATTCTTGGCAATGATTCATTTAGATAATATTCATTTAAGTATTCAGTTTTATCCTTTTTACCCTTTTTTCTGAAATAGCGCAACACAGTTGAAGTTTGCAGAGAAGTAGCCATCCACTACCTTGTTGTTTACCTTGGGGAGAAGTAAGAGGAACTTTTCCAGGAGTTTGATGTAGGTAATCAAAGATCTAAAAAGAAATTAAATCTATACTTGGCAGATACCTGCTCCTGTACTTTTCCCTATCATAAATGCAAAGTCTGTGTTACACAGTGAACATAGTGTCAGATGAACAAGTTGCTACTATTGATCCACATATATGTTAAAAATGCCTTTCAGTTTGCCATAGCTGATTTTTATTTCAACACCCCTGCTTGATTATTAACTTCATGTTGAGGAATTAAAAAACTCTTTTAGATATCTTATTAAGTAAAGCAAACTAATATTGTAGTAGTTATGCATGTATTAGTGAAAAGGAAAAGTTGTGGTGTTTGTTGGTGTCGTGTTTAAAATTAAAATGAATAAAGACTCCACTGATTAGGGAGATAGATAGATCGATCTACCAGTCTGTGGTTGCCAGCGTTTACTTAAGTTTTTCTAAAAATTAGGTAGAGGCCTCCCTAAGTTTCTAAAAATAAACATTAAGTCAGCAGTAATCATTCAATTCAATACATCTAACATGCTCACCCACCTTTTTTCACACATTTATTTTTTATTTTTCAAGGACATTCTGGTCCGCAAGAAGTGGAGCAGCCTACTAAACGCTGAAGTCTACAACTCCTGCCAAACAAACCAAGAAAATCCGATAAGACTGGAAACGCTTTGCTGCATCCCCTGACCTTCAACATGACTACACAGTCGAGGACAAGAATCGGTTTCAAGTCTTGGAAGATGATGACAACGGAGCCCGCTATGAGAAATTTGTGGAGGCCAACCGGCTGGCTATGGAAGAGTGTGTACCCCTGAAATCCAAGTGGAAGTCTGTACACACCTCAGCCAATCCACAGGTGGTAGCTGCGCGTAAGCGTGTAGAGGATGCCTGCAACAAGTGGGATGAGGAGAAATCTGCGGACAACTGGGAAGCATGGAGGAGAGCCCTAGGTGAGCTGTGTGCTGTCGACGACCAGGTCAAGGAGCAGGAGCTGGAGGAGCAGACTCACAACATCTAAGCGGCCTTTGAGGCCCAGCAGTATGGCGAGGCCTGGAGAGTAGTGAATGAGATATCAGGAAGAAAGAGGGCGAAGGATGGCCAAGTCTCAGGAAACAGTCCAGAGGAACGAGTGACAACATGGTTCACCCACTTCAAGAAATTGTTAGGGGAGACACCCTCAGTCGAAGACCCGGACGAAGAGATTTCGACCATCTTTGATGACCCGGACATCAACGATGAGCCCTTCACCCTGGATTAGTTCAGGAAAGTCAAAGCATCTCTGAAGCTTGGCAAGGCAGCTGGCCCTGACAACATTCCTCCTGAGGTCTTCAAGTGCTGCGACTTCGATGAAATAAGCCTCCAGTTTTGCAACAGTGCTCTGACAGAGAATGACAAGCCTGAGCTCTGGTCCCTCATCCCTGTGCCAAAGTCTGGTGACCTGTCGAATGCCAACAACTATCGTGGGATCAGCCTGATTTGTATTGTCACCAAGATCTACAACAGGATGATTCTCCTCCGCATACGCAGCTGAGAATAAACCTAAAGCTGAGAATAAACCAGAACGGTTTTCGTCCTGAACGCTCACTGTAGTGCAGATCCTCACATCAAGAAGAATCATTGAAGGAGTGAAGGCAAACCATCTCCCAGCTGTCATCACCTTCATTGACTTCAAGAAGGCGTTCGACTCGATTCACAGAGCGAAGATGATGAGAATCCTCAAGGCTTACGCCATTCCACCCAACTTACTCAGAGCGATAGAGAGTATGTACTCGAACACCAAGGCCAGAGTCATGACACCCGATGGAGGGACCGAGCAGTTCGACATCACCGCGGGAGTGCTACAGGGAGACACCCTGGCTCCTTTTCTCGTCATCATTGTCCTGGACTACGCCATGAGGAAAGCGATGGCAGCAAGCTCAGGAACTTTTCCTCAGAGTACCTAGCCTACAATATCGACGAACACCCTCCACTCGGCAGGCACTCTCCTCTCGTCACTTGAACGGCACCGTCCTTGAACGGAAAGAGGACTTCAAGTATCTCGGCTAGAGGGAAAGGACGTTCCAAGGTGCCGTGCATTGTTGATGGGAACAGCAAGGAACTTAAATACACATTTGAAGTGTTTCTTGAACTTGATTGACTGAAAGCCAGTGCTAAGGTAATGAGTCTCATGAATAGTATTTTTTTTGTTACACAGAACTGTCACACTTTAACTTCTTTGATTTAATCTTGTTGTTTGGGGTTCTTAAGTTTGTTCAGAAAGTTTAAAAAATTGTTTATAGAAATATATGTAAGTCCACAGAGGAGTTGCTATAACTAAGAAAAATGAATGCTAAAAGTTATTGTTCTGTGTGTTATGTATTTTATTTCCATGTAGATTTTAAGACCACAGAGGGTCACTGTAGTAATGTATGTTAAAGTATCTTTTGCACTAACATTTATTCCTCAAAATGGTTATGGGATGGACGCCAAAGCCTTTTGTAGACGTTGAGAATGCTCGTGTTAAGAAAATTGTTTGCTGCAAACAAGTCGTTTCACAATATTGTAGATAATAAAATGTTAATTTTGTAACACATTGGTTGTTGGACTAATTATTTTCTTACAGTGTAAGGAAATAACATATAAAGTGTTATAAAATGTTTTATGTAGATCACTAAACATTATTAGAACAACTTGATTTTTTGGGTTATCAACTAAAAGGATTACATTTAAAATTAAAGTTATTCAGTCTATGTCACTTAAAATTCCCTATACTTAATGCAGAAAATCAAGTTGTAACAACTTGATAATTGACAACACATACACAGGTTTTTAAGTTGAGTGCTCATTTAAATCAAGTGAGTGGTAATAAAAAAAATACTTCTAGTCATAAAGGAAAAGCTAATTCCCCTAACTTAAATTAGTTTGTTCTCTTAACGTTATTCATCCACTTCATTTGAAGTTGTCTTACCTTAAACAAATTGATGGAAATGGTTGCGTTGATTTTATTCGTTGCACAAGGGAATTTTTTGGAACCATAGCAGACCAGTGGTGGGAACTAGAGTGGGTCTGGATACCCAAGGAAGAAAATTCCACTATGCTGGAGCAATTCAGAACCACCTCCATACTCAGTGTGGAGAATAAAATCTTCCTCAGCATTCATATTTAGAAGAGAAAGTGCTTATGGTTATAGAGAAATAGGTTTCCCTAATTTCACTACTGTCCAAATACTTTTCCCATTACCTTAAACATAGTGTTGAGAAAAAAAGGAAACAATTGCATTCTGAAAATATGCATTTATAATCAGCATGTAATTACATTGTATCTATTCTACTTTGAAATTGTCCATGACAGGCTTGACACATTTTTACAGTGTGGAAAAATGACCAACATCCATTTCTAACAAAACATTCAAAACATCTTTTCAATACAGTAAATGTGAAGTTAAATGGAAATTTGGGTTTATTTTTATTTTTTGAAGGGCGGGGGATATAGAATCTAAAAGGCACCTTATGGTGATATTGAGTCACTAACTTGTTTTGTCAGACTTACCATGGAGTGGCAATAAACTTATAACATTTAATTTAAAAGGCAGTAGTATAACCCAGTGATTTTCAACCAGTGTGCCGTGAGAGATCGCCAGGTGTGGCGCGGGAAATAATCTTATATCACCTAATTAACCATTGTTGGGTGTCTGCGCCGTAATAAATTGTGGCAGATATGTAATACTCTTCTATCCCAGCGGGTGGCAGCAGAGGCTATATGCAACAGTGACTGTAACAGCAAGTAACAGTGATGGAGAGGTTTTTGAGAAGGGAACAAGGCCCTGGACAAAATTCTGACCCAGATGAAGGCCCTAGTATGGGTGGTTGACAAAAGAAAAACCAACTCCCCAACTCCACAGACTCCTGTTTGTAAACAGTGAGCTGTTGTATAGTAATTTTGGGATTACTGTTGGCCAAATAACACCATTGATAAACCTCATTTAGCTCCTCTGTTCTCCTCAGGAAGTCTGCTGCAGTAAGTAACAAAAACGCTTCAAAGACACATAAGACAAATAAACAAATTTAAGAAATCAATGTATGTATGTGGAGGCGGACATATATTTATAATTGCTCAATGAAATTGTTTATATGGGAGTGTTGGTAAAAGCTTTCAACCACATATCTATGTGAGCTGAACGTCTCAAGCTTGACTGCTTGAAAATAAAAGCTAAAGAGAGAGAGACTGAGAGGAAGAGTTGTTGTTGAGGAAGAGCTCTGTGTCTTTCTACCATTCCAGGAAAAAAAGGCTCAGATTCCACACCAAGAGAGTATAAATACATTTTCAAATTATATTATTAACTACATGTATTATAAATACTGTGTTAAAATGTAATTTTGGTTTGGTTTGGATTTTGTAAATGTAAAAAATGTGCTGCGGCTCAAAAAAGGTTGAAAATCACTGGTATAACCAATGAGATTTAAGAGGCTGACCTTTGTTCCCTTCGAGCTGGGAATTAAAGACTACCGGGTTATTGGGCGAGGCCTCTGCGTCATTTCCCTGCAAAGATTGAAAGACAGATATTTTTAAATAGGATTTTTTACATTCTACTTATTGGCTAATTAATTTAGATTCATCATGGTGAGCCACACACACGTTTACCTGTATCCTGGATTCATTTTCTGTTCCCTCCATATTTGCTTCTCGGTCATTCAGACACTTTGTATCTGAAATTAAAATTGACATATTTGCAATATTCAAAAGATTTTGATTTGATCATTATTTAGCTGATGCTTGTTCTAAGCAACGTAAAATTTGAGGAACAATAAAGTTACAGTAGGCTATAGTATAATGAAAGCAAAGTAACTCATACAGTAAGAAGGTGAGAAAGTGGGTATAACATATTTAGTTTTGTGAAGATAGAAGTTTTTGTTTTGTTTGTTTTTTTTAAAAAATAAAAGAAAAGTGCTTTTTGAAAGAAAAGAGGGAGAACACTGTTTTTGTGGCAACTGGAAGATTGTTCCACAGCGTGGGAACCAGGGTGAACAATGACCAAGATCACCTTGTGTGAGGAGATGAAAAAGCAAGACAAAGATAACATCAGAGAAGATGTATGAGCCTTAAACAAGAAGTTGATATATGTATGTAAGAACTTGTCAGTGTAAAGAACAGATGACCTTATTGATAAGATCAGATTGTATGTTAGTGTTTATATGAATCTCATCTTTGTTCTTTTCATGAGCAGATTTCAATGTAGTGACACAATCCCATTTCTAACCCTGCTGTTAGACACGAATGTTGAACTCGGTTTAATAAGATAAATAAAAACTTATAGTCAACGTGATTATGAGTATGACGATCAACTACTGTCCTTTACTGCAGTTTTCTAAGTCTGTTCATAGGCTCAGACATGCTGAAAAAAAAAAAACACTAAAAAAAACTAAAGGTAATATTACTGAAACCCTGCCCGCTCTTCCCTCCTTTGCTATGACGGTGGGAAGGGGGAGGGCGCTCGCTTCAGCAGTCTCCGTATCCACGCTCCACGACTGCGTGTATGGTGAAATCACTTCGACTTCCCCCCGGACGTTTTCACATCCTCGCTTCAAAACTGCGGGTGAATTGAACTTCTTCTGAACCACTGCGCACAATAATAAACTTTCATTAAATACATACATTTAATAAATACAATTACGTCCGGTGTGGCTTGGGAAAATAATTGTATTTTTGCAGCATAAGGACGAAAAGGCACGAGACTCCGTCCGTCGCCGACCCATATATTAATGTTACAAGTTTACTATAATCTTCAAATTCAGAATTATATCTTAAAATGAACGAACTATAATTCATGTTGTTTTAATAAAATAGAATAAAGTAGAAGACTGAAGTTACAGTTAGGTGGTGTTAGGTGCGGTCTGATTTTGCGTATGTATTGGACTGTAAAGCGACAAGATCATGAGACAGAGGTGATATGTCAGAAAGAGATGGCTGGTCAGGAACAAGAGCAGTAAAGGGAATTTTTAATTCAATATTGTGAAGGATTGAGTGATGAGCAGCCTAACCTTTCTAAGTCTTATAAAGGTAAGGCTAAAGGCAACGTTCTTTGCTCTACTTGGATAAAGTTTGAGAGGCAGGCTGAAACTTGAGCACATTTGTGAATTTTTCTTTGTTTTGCAGACATGTACTTATCAATTTTTGACCAGTTTACACTCATACTTGATAAAGTTATATTGTATAACTAGATTGATCACATACATTTGTTTCCAATGAAAAAAAAATCTAAACAGCCCATAATTTAATCATTTTCCTTTATCCTGCGTTTCTTTGCTCTGTTTAAGGACAGTCAACAACAGTATCTAAGAAGGAACTAATATATGTGTAACAGAGTACATCAGTACTTAATATAAAATTATTTTAAATGGTACAAAGGCGCCCTCTACAGTTAGCTTTATATGGCGGTACAAATGTGCAGCTTGCTTCAGAACGTTCTGGAAGCTGAAGAGGTAGGTCATGTTCAGAAGAGGTTCGCGACAAATTGCACTAGAATGTTTTTAAAGTATACAAATGCCCTGGTTTGACATGTTGAGTGTTTTTGGTTGTTTTGAATATATTGTATCACAGTTACCATGTTATTATTATATAGTTTTGCATGTCGTAAGTAGTGGGCTAATGTGCTAACTCTCTTCTGACTGCGCTTTCCAGAAACGTGAAGCCAAAAAAAGAGTATTTCAAGCCGTGAATTGTACCTCCATTAATGTTTTTCAGGGAATAAAGTGAATTCTGTTCATCAACAACCTGTATTCATCGATGTTCATATGAGTCCTAACTGAGATATTAACAACCCAGTCACATTGGTGCCGTGACCCGTGGAGTTGGATTTTCGTCGGACCCGGGACAGTCTTGGACATCCTGAATACTATTCAATGTGATTTCTATACCACTCTTCCACATGTTGGTGAGGACGTTTATGACTACTGGCTGAGGCTCAACAAAGCAGCTGATGTTGCCGTTGACCGTCTTAATGAACAAGGTAAATTACTGGACAACCCTAGCTTGGAAGTAACACGGATGTTTATCAGAAACTGCCCATCCAAGGAGCTAGCCATGACATTCAGGTCAAAGACAATTGATAAGTGGTCTGCTGAGGAAGTTCAGGCCGTGTTAGATGAGTACCATTCTGAAGTGGGATTGAGGGGTGCCACGTCTGCTGTGTGTAGAAAGCCAGGTATCAATGTGTGTGTGAACACAGCTGATCTGCTAGACCCTAAAATGCCTTTGCCTTGCCAGCAGTCCTCCACAGCAGCCAAACCCAGTGACTCATCTCCCCTCGACCGTGTCATCTCCATGCTGGAGAAAGTTTTGCTTGAGAAGTCAACACAAGTACAATCTATGCCAAATAAGTACACTAAGTCTAAGTTTCCCAGGATCGATGGTCTTAATAGTCTGCCGTGCACTGTTTGTGGAAATGCAGTTCACACTGCTCTGACTCATTGCCGTAATGACAAGCTTTGCTTTCAGTGCCACTCGCCTGACCACCCCAGACGCAACTGCCCCCTGTTGAAGTCTTCTGAGTTGGGAAACTGAAGGGTCTGCGTCCAGGGGAGGACGATGCAGATCATGTCCAGGAACCTCCCAATGAAGATGACTATGAGTCCAAGTATTGGTCATGTCATTCTACACTGTCTACAGACAAAATAGTAATATTTCAAGGTCAACATAGAGTTCAGAAATCTGATAGTCTATTTTATACTGATGTGTTAGCAGCTAATATTTTACTGAAGGCGATGATAGACAGTGGTTCGATGGCATGCACGCTGAGTGAAGCGGCAGAAGCACGCCTCCTTCAATACAACAGTGACATGAGAAAGAGCCCAGTTGACGATATAGTCATTGTCGGATGCGGGGGTCATCAAGTTACACCTAAAGCCATCTATGATGTGGAAGTGGTGGTCTATGACTGCAAGATGACGATTCCAATGCTTGTTGTCCCTGGACAGACCGAAGATATGATACTTGGCAGCAACGCCATCAAGAAAATCCTGCAACTGATGAGAAAGACTGACAGCTACTGGCGACTAATGTCCACATCTACTGATGACAAGGATGAAGAATGTCATAACTTCCTTTCCCTCCTTTCTAATACAGAGAGGTGGAGAGGTGAAACAGTTCCAGACAGGGTTGGCACACTAAAGCTGCAGAAATGTATTGTGTTGCAGCCGCAAAGTGAACATCTTGCATGGGGCAGATTGCCTGCATCAGCACCTGTATCAGAAGGCAGTACGGTGATAGTTGAGCCCACCACAGCGAGGTGCAAGCCTAGTAAAGTTCTCGTAGGCAGAGTTGTGACACCAATGTGGGGAGACAGATGGCTGCCCATGAAACTCATCAATCCTACTTCCCAACAGATAGTGCTGAAAAAAAAACACCAAATTGGCAGATGTGTTCCCTTGTATTGCCACTGAAGACCTTTCACAGCCCAAAACCATCCAGTCTTCCCCTCAGTCACTATCTGCTGCACAGACGTCAATGTCAAAGGATGATGTAAAGAGTGCACTGGTAGAACTTGGCCTTCAGGATTTGGACCTTGAAGCATGTGAAGTTTCAGATCAGTGTAGAGAGAAACTCTTTCACATCATTCAGAGGTACGAGACCATCTTTTCACGTCATA
>JAFBJS010001154.1:0-24472 GCA_016785265.1 Paraplagusia blochii
TTTAGGTTAGGGATGAATTAACTAAGTATGGCTGTCTGTAAGTGTAGTGCAGAGGTTCAGAACTTTGGCAGCACCTCCTGGGTGTGATCTAACACAATTTTAAATGTGAACATATGGGGTGCGTGTGATAGTCTGGGCCACCACTCTTGGAGGAGTTTAGTGGAGATACGTTGAGCTAATATTTATTCTCTCTTCCTTTATCAAAGCAACTGCAAAAAGTTATCTATATATTGTTATTTTTTTTATTGTTTTATTTTAGCTTCAAGAAAGAAATTCTGTTAGGTGGTAAAGTGTCTACGTTTCAGAATTTGAGCCATCTGTCTAATCTCCAATAAATAAATTAATTGCCCTCTAAACCTACTCTTTATTTCCATGTCTTTTATTGGCTGTGCATCTTCACAATAAAGTATAGTGAAACAGAAAGTCCCCATGTTCAAATTTTTTTCAAAAAGTCAGGTTTTTGCAACAGAATGCAGAATGTCAGTTTGCTCTTGTGTTTTATATGCAGTAATGAAACAAATGAAATACCAAAAAAATATTGTCTTTCGCCTACCTACATAAAGTGAGGTGCTTGACTGTTAGCAGACAAGATTTTCAAAGAAAAAAGTGTTTCTATCATCATTTAAATATTTGGCAAACCGATGCCTTTCACATATATTTATTTTTTTTCAACTGAGCGACTTCAATATTAGATTAGTTTGTCCTTCAATTTGGTAGAAGGAACATAATAAATGAATAAATATGTTTACGCACATAAATAATACTAGTACTAATAAGAGGGCAATGTACAAACCCACATAGCGCAATAAAAACTTTCACAGTGAATGCAGGGATCGATAACCCGGGGTGAGTTTCTATAAATCTTATTTATATGGAGCAATCTGCTTTATTTGGTGAGGCTGTCATATAGTTCCCCCCAGAGTTAGACATCAACACTGTTGTCCCTGCAATGCTAAAACACAACAACAGACCACTGAGAGTCCAACATTCTTTCTTTTTAAAGTATTCTATAAACATTTCATTGTTTTTGTTAAGTCGCTGTTTCATGGGTAAATATTACAGAACTTTTTACTCGGGACCTAGAATGTATTGCTCACCTCCCAGGAGTCTGGGTGGGGCTCCATTGTGTCGTATGCGTGGTCCAGTTGGGCTCCCATTAAGCTCCAGTCTACTTTTCTTCCCCGGTGGTGGGAGACCACCAAGTTCTGGGCTGCCTCCCCTGGTCTCAGGACTGTCCTGGGTGATGGGACTCTCTCCTCCTCTCTCCATTCTCCTCCAGATCCCCAGAGGAGCTCCAGCCAGAGAGAACGAATCTAAGGAAAATAAGAGATTTATTTTAAGTAGAAAATCAAGAAATGTAGATTGCTTTTTTTTTCATTTAAAAAGAATGCAGAAAAATATCGTTTCCTGCTGTTTTCTAAAAACTACACTGCCCCGTTGTGTATAGATGTTATTTTCTTCTTTTGAAAGTGAACTTTACATTTGTGACCCATTTTTACAGGTTTCAGTCTTCAATAATTTATGTCTTTGTAGACGTCAAAGACTACACGGAGAGAGTGATCGTACAGTGGGGAGCTAATGGGCATTTCATGAATGTTTTCATGGATCACTTAGAGTTAAGACATATAAATCTTTAGCATAAAATATAAGCACATCACACATACACCTTTAGTGTAACATAAAAATAGAATACAATAGGATCTATATTTTATAATATTCTTTTACTTTGTTCATTCATCTTCACCCATTTCCTGGTCTCAGGGCAGCAGTCTCCACAACTTCCACCTAAATCACACTAATTTATACACCTGAGCCTCCCTGTGGGTGCCCCTGTGCCCATTTAAAGTTATGTGGGTTGGGACTGCACCACGCTCAGTGGCAACCAGGGGATTACAACCTGAAGGGTTGAGGAACAAAGTCTTCTTCCACTGCTGCCCTCTATTATATCATATTACCGGTATATAATATTATACTACATTGTACTTATGTTTGATAATATTGTTCTAATGTTAGCATAGTTATGTATGATCTGTAAGAGTTTTGATGTTTATTCTTTAAATGTTGAAGACACAATGATGCAATACCTGGATTTCCCAGTGTTGGTGGTGTTATAGGGGTCGGAACTGTTTGGAGGGCATTGCTTTAACCCATCAATTTAGTAAACAAGTGGTATTTAACTTCCTTAACCAGCACTGCTTTGCTTTATTTAGTATTGACCTTGCTTTATTAGTATTGGTTGACATCAGAAACAGAAATTGAACGTTTATTAATATCATCATATTAAATATTGTCCATAAATATCTCTAATTATATCAGTATATTATATGGATGTTTGGTGTCATTGGCCATATCGTAGCATATTTATATATTTTATGGGTAAGATGTTTTATTCTAACGCAATACCTGGATTTCACGAAGGCAAGTGGTGCGTTGTGAGGCATGGCTTTAACCCATCGCCTTAGTAAGCAAGTGGCACTTCATTTTCTTAACCATCAGGATAACACTGCTTTGCTATATCGGTCTAGGTCAGTGGTTCTTAACCTGGGTTCGATTGAACTCTAGGGGTTCGGTGAGTTGGTCTTTGGGGTTCGGTGGAGCCTCTGCCCTGGAGGTCGCAGAGGTCAAGACACACCGACTTACCCTACTAAAGTAGGGTTCAGTGAATATGCATATGTAACTGATGGGGTTTGGTAGCTCCAACAAGGTTAAGAACCATTGGTCTAGGTTGGTCTAGGTTGACAACAAAAATATTGGCTTATCAGATGTCAGCGCAGAGTTAATTTTGGACATTAGTTTGGACTAGTTATATTATATATTATATTATATATAGGAATGCTGCACTGTGCACATCATCAGTGCTGCATGGATTGTAGGCTAACCTAGCTTTGAACGCTTCCTGTTTTTTTTTTTTTTTACTTATTTTCCAAGTGTTTTCATGGCAAGCTGTCATAAACTCACATTCGCATCCCAGATTTATTACAGCTGAGCATATGGACTAAAAGCCATAGCACATGTGGACATGCGTGTGTACAAAGAGAGGGCTACAGTATCTCGGGTTTGTGTCCCTTGATAAGGGTACATCAGCCAATCGGCTAATTCAGGATAATGACTTCAAAGAAGCTGCCAGGCTCAACAGATGGGGAGCTAAGCCAAAATATGAAAAGGCAGCCAACACACTTTAGCCAAATGGAGTGCTTTTATTTACCCACAACCTCTCCCGACCCCTAGTGGGAGACATCATGGATGTCCATCTCTTCTTCTTTCTACAGTAGAGAGGGGTAAAGATTTTCAAGGTGCACTAATCTTCTGCTAGCAAACTGCAAACAAAATCAAATTGTTTACCAAACCTTTAATGCAGTCATTGTCAACCTTTTTTGCATCCCCATAGATATTTAGATTTTTTGGTCACATGACTAAAATCAAACTCAAGTTATAGTCAGGAGGTTTGGGGGTCGGAACTGTGTGGGAGCGTGGATTTAAACCACCATAGTAAGCAAACAACTTTTATATATAATGAAAATATAAGTCTTTTATTTATTCATCTTCATCTGCTTGTCCATTTCTAGGTGACAGGGGCAGCTGGCACCACCTAAATCACATTGCACCATATTATGAGCCTTCCTGTGGGTGGTGACCCCACATGAAGTTAAGTGGGTCGGTACAGTGCTTTGCTCAGAGCACCTCTGTGGCAACTTGGCAGCTTCGAACCTGAAGGCTTGCGGACCCAAGTCCGCTTCCTTAACCTCTAAGCCACAACTGCCGAATAAAATAGTATATTAGTATATATTATTTTCTATCAATATTAGTAGTAGTTTGTTGATATCAGCATATTGGATATTGGATATCTGCAAAAGTTAGTATTGACCATTTCTTGTTATATAATATTTTATTAAATCATCATATCATTTCACATTATATTACATAATTTTCGTATTGTCAGCCTAATAGTGGTGTGATTATGTATTATCTATAAGAATCGTTACTGCATTTTCTTCCAATTTGAGAACATTCAGAAATTTGTCAAACTATGTTTTTTCAGTTACCAGGCACCATTACCAGTTACCATTCAGCTGACCCATTTTAAATCCCTGGTATTTAACCTCGGCACAGAAGATAGTAAACAGTGGAAAAACTCAGCTTTACAATTCATGCAATAAAGGTTAAAATACATACAAAATACAGAAGAACATGCTTTTTGCCTTTCTATGCTATTTATTTGGGTAAAAAGGGGCATTGCATGGAAAAGGCAGAAGGAAAATCACAATACTGACCTATTACATAATTTGGAGAAGTATGAAGGGCGGGATTACAAAGCCACTTTTTGCGCAGGTCAATAGAAATACTGATTTTCTCTATGGAGTTTGGTTTAGTGGGGAACTTATCAAAAGGTCTGCTTTCGTTGTGTGGATAGCCTGCATCGATAAATTGAATTAGGTTAATTAGAGGTTTCTTCCTTTTTCCCTGGGTTTTTGGGAGTTGTTCCTCAGCCGATGTGAGGGTCTATGAGGACAGGGGGCATTTTCTGCATTTTCCGCATTTTATATAATTGTAAAGTGTCTTGGGACAACGGTTGTTGTGATTTGGCCAATTAAACAAATAAAGTTGAAGTTGAAGTCATCTTTTCATACACCTTCTACATTAAGGCATTTCTGTACAGTGCCACTGCCACGGAAGGAGAGTTAAGTATTAAGAGCTTAAGCTAAAAAAAGAAGATTCCAAATGTATAATAAATTAGAAACATTAACTTTGGCATGATTAAAAACTGTGGTTGAGTTTATTAGAAGGGAGGCAATATTAGTTCAAAGAATCTGAGTGAGTGAGATGTGAACTATAATTCACTGTGTGAGGCTCACAGAAAAAAAGGGGAGGCCCTGTGAATAAATCTGAACGATTGACAGCGTTGTTGTAGCTACAATAATAAAGAACAACTGAAAATCATGAAACGTCAGAGGAAAATCAGTGTCGGCACAGATTTACAGCTAGAGTTGCTGCTGTTCTGCAGTGATTGGCTGTCTCTCACTGAACTAAAGACCAGGGGTGTCCAACATGAGGCCCGGTGGCCAAAAACAGGCCATTTGGGAGGTTTATTTCGGCCTGTTGGGTAAATTTTGAAAGAAATGTAGAACCGTGTCATATTTGTAATGTGTCGTCAAAAGATTTTTCATTAAATATAAATGTTTCTCAAAATATTTGTACTTATTTAAAGAAAGGGGAAGACATGCACTTCAACCCTGCCAGAGACCAACAGACAGGCAGCTTTAGATGTACTGCCAGAGACAAATCACAAAACTTTTTTTTTTGCCTGTTTGCTAAAAAAATAATCCACTGCAGAATTTGTCTGAAACACCAACAAGTCCCATCCCGCTACAATGATCCCAATCATCAGACCTGGCCGACATCTCACCATCTTATCCAGATCAGACACACGGACGTGCACTAATCTCACCAGACATCCTGTGTCTATTACGTCATATTTGTTGCTTTTTTTTTCAATTTATTCACTGTTAGCTGTTTCTTAATCAAACTGCATCAAGGGTTGGCCCTGAGCCCCTTTTTGAGGTCAGACAGGAAATTCCATGGACGATGATGTTTACAGATGACATTGTGATCTGTAGTGAGAGTAGAAGGAAAGGAGAAGAAGAAGCTGTTTCTTAATCCACCTTCGTTCACCTAGAGCCATGCTGGTCAAGATAACACAAACCTCCACCTTAGTAGATTTGCACCAAAAGTGTGTTATTTCAGGATATAATCTGAGGCCTGTTTTGGTTGTCGCTATTGCATTAAGAACACAAAGAAAACAAATATGAATGTCTGCGCAAAATGAATTGCAATATATCTCGCTTCTGTGCAATAACCTAGTGGTTCCCACCTGATGGTCGTGGGGCTTGTCTCTAGGTAACAATACTGTAGTATAATATAATATCATGTACACAGCAGAAAATACACAACTATGTTTTAAGGGAGGTCCACTAATATCGACCACCTATATTAGCATATTATGTACAACTCTGCAAATCATAACAGATTTTTCTCAAATAATAACAATGATGTGTGTAAAAATAGATTTGGAAATAAACAGCTGTATATTTAACCGAAAGACACTAGATGGCAGCATTGCAGGTCAATTAATTGAGCTCATGTATTGCACAGATAAATAAATAAATATTGCCAGGCCCTGTATTATTGGTATATGTTGTTGATGACAGAACTGGAAATAAAGTGACAATTTCAGTATTTTAAATTTTGTCCCAATAAATAGTTACCCTTTGTTTTAGTGTGTCTTTGACTATTGTTACGGATATTTATATATAGTACATTTTCCTCTTATGAGTGAAAATTTTGTGCCAGAAGAAAAATACAATTTTCAAATCCACATCAGAGTCAACTTTACTTGTTTTTTTTTAAATGAGTGTTTACCAGTATATATCCAGTGTACTGTACCTTTAAGGAGTTTTTCAAAATTTCCATGGAAGAGCCTAATAATTAATTGTACACTCTGAGTGGGAGTGACAGCTGCCCAGAGAGGTCATAAATTGGGAAATCTGTGTCCTCTTATCAAAAAGACATTACACTCGTTGCCTGTTTCCATAGCAGAAACTCAACTTAACACCTCGTCTTATCTTGTCTTTATTAACTGCTTCAGTTATCGCAGTCTTATCCAACGGCGCAGATAATTTTAAGACAGAGAGAGGAACACCAAGGGGACACGGCACAACGAGGGCGATAATGATCTTATTGTTTGAGTCCTGATAAGTCTTCCATGGATGACTGGTTTTTAGTGCTGGGTTAAGCCTTTGATAGGGTGATGGGACGTAAAAGTCATTAGGGTGTGCTTACCTGCACCCAGAGACTGTTGCCCAACACAAGTGTGGTAATAACATACAGCAGATTGGTGTTTATCAGGTTTGTCAGTGAAGATGTTGTGATAATAAATAATAATGAAACAAGACATTCATTATAGCATGCGTCAAACTCAAGACCCACAGGCCAAAAGTGGCACTTTGTGTGGCCCCCAGGACCTTAAAAACGTTTCATTCCCTTTAGTGGTATTTGAGTATTATGTACATTTTTTTGTTACTTCAATAAACAATATACAATAGCCAAAACATTTACTAACATGCCAAAAAAATGTTAGTGTGTCTACACAGAAAAAAATAACTTATAATTTAACGTGAAGAGCAAAAAATTTCAAGGGCAAGTGGACTTAGGTTTCTTGAAGACATTTCATGAATTAGCTGAATGACTGAGAATCCACACAGGCAATAGTTGGAGTTGTGTTATGTGCATATCAATTCATCTTGATCAAATGTCTTCAAACAACAACAAGATCTAAGGTTAATTAAAAAAAAGAGTTACCGTATGTTAAGCTTAGCAAAAAAATTGACACAAAAAATTCTGTCTTATTTTAGGATTTATTTTAGTATTTTATGCAGAACTTTGCAGGACGTTATAACATGTTTGTTCGCAAGGGGTACAACGACTGGACATGTAGCTGATTGATGACAACAGTCCATCATCACCGCTGCCTTCATGGTTTTGAATATTACTAAGGAATAGATGCCAGATTTAGTTGAAAGAAAAAAATATGTAAAAAAAGAAAATTCCTTGTGATACACACCACTAAACACAAGGAAGTGTGAAATCAGCACTTCACCAAAGTTACAGTGTGCAACCTCGAACATGGGGAGCAGTGAGTGGGGACAGTGCCATGCTCAGTGGACCTCAGTGGTAACCAAGCTGTAAGAGGATTTGAGCCTGGAACCTCCAGAGCCCAGTCTGGTTCTTTAACCACTAGGCCACCGCTGCCCTCTGGGCCAATAAGACCAACTTACAATGCTGACACTGAAATACTGAGGGAAATGTGGGATAAAACTTTACGGTTGGCATTTTTGATGAAGAGATTTTTGGGTTGGTAACCGGAAACACACATTTTTTTTTTTATTTGGCCTCGTGGAGTAGTTACATCTTAACAGTCTTACAACACCCCCTCTACCGAGAACTGTGTTGTTGATGGACCCCTGCCCTGTCACCCCATTGAAAATGAGTTTTACACTCCTGTTTATATGGTTTGATAATCATTGCAGTGCCAGCATTAAAAGCAACCGGTCATATGAGTAAAGGACCTTAAGCATGTAATAAGAGTTTTAAAAAGTTTAACAGTGTCTCGTTAAAGTTGCTGTTTTATTACAGACACTTATTGTGAATGTCTTAGTCATCAGAACTTCTTTCCGAGCAACCTCAGTCACACGGAACAAAAAGATTGTTTGAGTGAGGGATTCTGACATTGTTAATAATAAAAAATAATAAATAATACATTTTATTTATAAGCGCCTTTCAGACACACAAGGACACTGTACAGGTTATACATAAAACAAACCAAAGCACAATTAAATAAAAAGAGGAAAGGGGTTAACATAAGGGAGAGAGGAGAGAAAGAAGAGGAGCAGAAGTGCAATTTCTAAGGGAAAGCGAGGCGAAAAAGATGGGTTTTGAGTCTAGATTTGAAGAGTGATATTTGTGATTGTGTGAAGAGTGATTATTGTTGATCATTTTAAGGACGTCAGGAAGTACGTCACAAAGAGGAAAATCTTTTCTTTTTTTTAAATAAAAATATTTTGAGCTCTATTTAATAATCTAAAGGTACGATATGTTATAAAAAAAAAATCTACAGACTTCTGTCATGTTTGTCCCGCATCCCTTCCAACCCTGGCGCACCATCGTGTTTTTGATGATAGGGCTCCAACATCAAATTCCACAATATTACACATTCTAGACAAAACAAATGTAGGGAGAGAAAGAGATGGAGAGCCAGGAACAAGATTGCAGAGTAAAAAAAATAAATAAGTAAATAGCTGACACACCCTGAGAACTGTGTGATTGAAGACCCAGCAGCAACACACACCTATAAACAACGTGTCCATAAACAGACACACAAACAGAGCCTGACCTGTAATTTCAAGGTCAGACCAAATTGAAACCCTGGCAGGTTGTGACTAGACTGACGTTAAAAACTGTTTTCTTTGCTCCTCACTTTGATCCATGCTCTACTTTTACGGACTTTTGCTGTGTTTTATCGTAAACATTGTCATTTGTTCCTCTTTTACTCAGAACTCCACCTTTAATGATATCCATCTGATGGAGGGAGAGCACTGAGAAGAGTGTGATGTCTTAAAGCCATTCCTGCTAACTTATTGAACATTACTTAGGGTATTTGGGTCAATATTATGTTTGAACCAGTGATATCTGAACAGACACTACAACTCAATTTCTAAACAATGAAAAACAATAAATTAACCAACAAAAGTGACCGTGAACTCCATCAAACTTTTACTTTTGTTACACAAAAGAATTCCAGTTGAACTCTTACAGACATTTTGACAGTCTATTTTTTAAAGGTGCTCTGTCAAGGCCTTCGTCGGACATTTTCATCTAGGATTTCACATTAAGAGGAATTCGCCTTGAGTCCCTGCTAATTTTTTACATCTTCAATAGGTCGTCTTCTTCAAGAACGTCAGAAGGAAAACCCCCGTGTCTGGTTCTGTCTGTTTGAGTCGAAACATATAGATTTATATCACAGAGGCCCCTCTGCCTTAAGTAAATATGAAAGGCCTCTTCTATGTTACAAAACCAAAACAACTTTTATTATATACATATACAAACCTACTTAGAGGCAGTTTATTCAATTTCTGCCAGTAAACTCTCCTAAATGTTACACACTGGAGCATTTTAAGAGTGAAAAAAAAAAATCTTACTTGGCCTCTTCCTGCTGCTCTGGTTTCAGTTTTTAACCGTTACGATACATGTCGGCTGATGAAGGCCTTGTGCCTTTAACATGCAAACCAGACAGACAGATACAAAGGGAGCTAGGGAGAAAGAAAGAAAGAAAGACAGACTGACAGACAGAAAGAGACGAAAGGTTGACCCATAACGGCACTATTAGCACTGATAGAAAGGTAAATGAGATTTGCGTCACCTATAGGGAGATATCCAGGAGATACGGCTGCTCCTCTCACTCCTGAACCTATTTTATAGCCGGGTTATCGTGCTATTGGTTAATGCTTGGCTCTGCAGTCACAGATAAAGCAAGGCACACAAGGAGGAAGGAGAGAGAGGGGTGGCTTTTAAAAGGACAACACGAACACATGTATGAAAAGACAGGCATGAACGAGGTTTTAATGTACACAATGGTTGCTTCCACGTTGTAGTTCATCGTAACTCTTAATTCAAATTGCAAGTATTTTGATTCAAGCAGATATTGTTAAAAACGATGACATGCAAATAAAACTGACCCACAGTGACACCTAACTGTCAAACTGGAAAAAATAGTTTTTACTACAGACAGCAAACTCAGATTTATCCGCTAACCTGATGCACATGCCTTTAGCAAACAGGTCAGCCATTTGAATTCTTCAACAATTTAGCCATTAATATGCTGTCAATTCAACATTTACCACCTATTTGCCTACATGGTGTGGTAGTTAGCCTTCCCTGGGAGCAAAGCACAGGCTATGCTGAGTTTGATTTCCCCAGGATGAATGAGTTTGCCAAATGCATAAATGTAAATGTATAGACAAGCTAGTACCAAATAGATAATTGAGCTCATTTTAGCTTAGTTTAATGTTACAAAAATCTGCAAAAACTAATGGCGCCAATTCATGTCAAACAGTTGAATATGAAAAGCACAAAAACCATAAAACTAAATAACGCGTCATAAATTCCTCAAACTGAGGCTAATCTATTATCTTATTTTGGGCTTTCCCAAAACATAGCAGTGTGATCCACAAAGTATACATCTTTTTATTATAGTATTTTTTCATTTGCTAAAGCCAATAAGTATAAATATAATACACAATACTTGAGGCTCACTGAAAAATAGGATGACGGCAGCTTCCTGACAACTGCAACAAGCAGAACGGACACAGGAACAAACACGTGTACTCTTTGTCGCCGTTGTTGTTAGACTGTCCAAAAACAAAACAGGAAAACAACTACACATGATTTCTTTTTACGAGGTTGTTTATGGCAAATGATTGCTGTTCGGGAAGTTACATTAGAGTGGAATCTACCGTTTATGGCCTTCAGATGTGCGAGTGTCACTGACTGAGGGAGTAAGAGAGAGAAGAAGAGAAAGAGAGACTAGGGCCAACAGTGAGAGGAAGTTGTGAGTGTTGGTGTGAGGAAGAGGGGAGGCCTTCACAGAAAACCCACACCAGTGCACAGGGAAGGGAAAATTAATGAGGGAAAGGGGGGGGTGGAGGAGTGGAAGTGAGGGCTGATGGGAAACACATTTTAGCTTCCAAACGAGTAACGAGTTTCATTCGATAATGGAGGCATTAACAACCTGTTCGGGATCGGATGGAAGGCACACTCAGTGTGTCGCACACAGACAGAAGCCGCACAAGCCACAGCCAGATAGCCCCCACAGCGATAGTGTGTGCTGCAACACTCGCTAGGACCACACACACAAACACACACACACACACAAACACCGAACACACAACATTTCTCAACATTGTTTCTACAATTCAACATGAATAATGCAACAGTTTGAGTTAAATTCTACATAAAATAGCTGTGCCCATGTCTGTACAAGGTAGGCTATAAGGTCAACACTATTATCGTTTCATCTCACTCCAATGTCTTTGAACTACACAAGCTAAAACCACTAAAAAAGAAACGGTTACAGCAAAAATTTGTCAAAAATTGCCTTTACATTCTTTATGGGACAGCATTTTATGCAGAACTACCTTCTTCAGGCAGTAACACGATTTTGGTTCATGAGACGTGGCATGGTTCGACACGTGAGGCTTCTAGACCAATCCAGTAGCTTGATTGATGGCAGTCCATCAACATGGCAGCCTTCATGGCTTCCTTAAACTAACTGGTACAGAGGAATTCTCCCCGTAGTATTCTACAGTGGACCAAAGGATTCTAAACAGAGCTTTATACATATGCTGCAATGAGTTGAAATGAAAAATTATCACAAATTAATGCCGCTGACACTAAAATATCAAGGGCTATTTGTAATGAAACCTTCACAGGCAGCAATGTTGATGTGGAAATTCAAGTTACTAATTTTTTTAGTTTGGCCTTATCTCTAAATAACTGTGTTACTATAACGTGATGACAGCCAACAACAACAACTCAACTACACTGAAAAAAATATTTATGTCTAGTAAATAATCAATCGTAAAATATATTACCTATATATTTATATATACCTATACATTTATATATTTACCGTTTAATTCTTAAAAATTTTATCTTATTTTCCGTACGTCCGTTTACATCGGCTTATCCATTATGGGTCGCGGGGGCAGCAGTCTCCACAACTGCCACCAAAATCACATTGCATCATAGTGTACCTTCCAGCAGATGGTGAGCCCACTGGACGTCAACCGCGCTAACCAGGATTCAAACTTGACCAGGAGGTGAAACCTGGAGTTTCACACCAAAGACAGAGACATTGCCTCTGGGCCTAAGCGAAGGCCGCTATCAAATTTTACTCAATTAAATTTTACATGATAACACTCAGGCAGCATTGGTTATCTAGTGGTAAAGGAAGCAGACTTGGGTCCACAAAGCTTCATGTTCTAATCCACCAGCTGCCAGGTTGCCACTGAGGTGTTCTGATCGTAGCAGCACCCCAATCTACATAACTTCCAGTGGACTCACCACACACAGGAAGGCTCACGGTATGGAGCAGTGTGATTAAGGCGGCAGACGTGGATACCTAGACCAGGTAACAGATAAGAGGATGAAGATGATTGAATGGAAAAGCTGTCATTTTAGTAGTTAAAACTTTACAATGTTTCCTTATAAGTTTTCATCTGGGCATTCAGGAGCTTGGGGCTTTTTCTACTGCTTCACATTTTTTAAATGAAAGTTAACATTAAGGCAGGTTTACTTAATGAGGATTAAAATGATGAAAGCCCTTGTTGTCCTTTACAGGGCTGACCCACAAGTGATTCAATCAACCAAACTAAAAATATCTGCCTCACTCTGTGACTAAACTGAAGTCACATTCTGGTGGTGGCATATAGCGTTCTGTTACTCAAGTGTGGCTTTCTCAGTTCTCTGTCCCAGTCAGAAAGCGGCCACTCATATGTGTTAAACCTCAGAGAGAGTCCAAGCCCAACCGCATATTCAGCTGCTTCAGCTGATTCGCCACAGTGGTAAGGATCACTGATATTTTTTCAAGAGAAAAAGGAGAAGTAAAAAGGAAAAAGGTAAGGTCTTAAGGTCAGATTAGCCCCACTCAATTCTGACTTTGTTATGAGTGATGATAAACTGAGTGAATGAGGCTGAGAATCTCTCTCTCTCTCTCTCCCTCTCTCTGTCTCTTGTTCTCCCTCCACTATCTTATCTGTGGTCTAATGCAGCATGGACACACCTGTGTTACTTATGTGAACAAGTATCTGCTAACACACTGTAAAACCATGACACCATCATTAATTTCTTATCATCAGCTCCACCTATCAGAGCACTTTTTGGACAATAAACATGAGCTTCCCAAGGTTTGACCAGCATGTATAAAATTTCCGTGGATGCGCATCATATTTATCCAAAATGTCTATTTTTTTCAATTTTAGGGGAGATAAATTATTACCAACAGTGTTTCAATCTACAGAAAAATTAGCTATTGAAAGGTTAAATAGTGATTATTAATACTTCTGGAAACATTTCCATACTGTATATCCAATAATGTAGAAACCACAAACAGGCTTTATTTTTAATGTCCTGAATATTAAATATCTCAAAAAAGCTGTTTTTAATTAATTTTAAAAACATTTATTAATTTTTAAATTTGTGTTGCGGAACCACAGCTAAAGAATAAGAAATAAAGAATTTAATCAGATAGGCTTTACTGTAGTCAGGATGAAATGGAATAGAATATATACAAAAATGTGTGTTTCAATGTTTTAAAGATGGTTGATTATGTTTAAAGAACATTAAACTTCGAAAATTCTGACATTTATTTGCTATTGACACCTTTAAACAATAATGATAAAATAATTAAATAGGTTTGAGTATTTTTCTACAGGTTAAAAAAAACCCTAGCAGAGTCATCAGGTTGGCACGTAAATAATTGTCTTCATTTAGTTTGGAATATTATCGATTGAACTTAGAAATATTTTCCGTGGTTAAAATTCACATATAAGGACAACTTGGAACAAAACAAGAACGATTAAAATATTTTTCGTCCCAACTTCCGCAGAAGCAGAGCAGTAAACGGTGTGTGTGACGGAATAACAGCAGTAGAAATGGCCATTTTCTAATTTCTCCACGAGTCAAATTAAATCGAACATATTGAAACTATTACAGTGAACAAATCCGTTGATGTACAGAACTTTCCGTTGTCAGTCTGATGACATGGCTGCCACTGTCTAACACTTACACATACATGCACTCCTATCCCAACAGACCAATATTCCTGACGTCTGTAGACCTTAAATCATACAAACGTCGTCAGTGAAACCAAAGACGGTCTGTTCTTTCACAACAACATCCAAAGACGGAAAATCTCATTATAAATGTTATTAATATTATTACTGGTATTTATATTGGCATTACTCTTACAAGAAAATTGTATTATTGTTATTTTTATAATTAATATTTGTATTATTATTATCGCGTTAGACGTCGTGGCTTTATTTATTTAGTACATATTGTAATTTTAATATTTGATGGTATAGTATTTGATATTAAAAACCTGCCTTTGAAGTAAAATTATTTACGTTAAAACCATGGTACTGTCTGAAAAATTCCATCTAAATTTAACATTATACTACTGTTACCACCACTACTACTAATAATAATAATAATAATAGTAATAATAATAATAATAATAATAAATGTTTGTAGTTTCCCGTACTGTGTTTGACGTCACAAATCCGTCTTAAAATGACATTTCTGTCACAATTTTGACGCCTGCGTGGAAATCTTCTGTTTTTATTAATTATTGGGAAATAAATGATTCTTTTTAGTGTGTTCAATTTCTTAAGTTGTGTCTTAATAAAGTTATTTTCAACTTAAAAATTAAATTTCAGCGAAGCAGGCTTGTCTCCGTTCCCTCTCCTCCGTACCTGTATTCATCCGCTGAACAAAATTTATTTTATTCATACTTTTTTGTTTTCATTTAGCTTCCATTATACGTTGACTTAAAAACTGAAATGACGATTGTGTGGTAAACTCTTGTTAACTGCTGAGGTACCACCGTCGAAACAGTCAGCTCCTCTTATGGCGACTCTTCTTATGATGAATTAAATAACTTTCAGGTTTGAGTCTTGATCTATATCTGATTTTTTTTTGTTCTTAACTTCTAAAAAGAAAAGTCGTTAAGCTGGGGTCACAGCGTGGTCCTGTTAGTGACAGCAGCGGCAGGAACGTGTCTCTGTTTCTGATTTGGCTCCAGTTTCCTGTGATTGGAACAGACTCAGGCCCCACGCGAGTTCCACTCTCTCATCAAAACTGCTCACATTTGTCACACCGTCCAATTTCTCCCTCACAGTGTTTCTCCGTTTTCCCTGTTACCCCCCGCTGTGGTTCGACTCTGTGCCACTTTCACCGAGCCCCCTCCCACTGTTCCACTATTAAAATAAAATGAGAAATAGATAATTAACGATATTTTCACTTCATATTGAGGGAGAACTGATGTCGCTGACGATGTTGGTGGCTGTCGCTGTTTGTGCCGATGGAGTGGAGGTGGACAGTCGGTGAGGAGAACAAAAGGCGGGAAAAAGATGATGTTTGGGGTCTAACAGAAAATAAATGTTAAACTCACCGACTGTTCCCGTTTTTATTTTTTTATTTGTCAGAATTGTCACGTACGGTATAATTGTCGTTTTATTGCCGCTCTGGTTATTGTCTGTTATAAGAAAGTGAGGCTAAAAACGACTTTTTCATTAATTTACGAAAATTCCAGCCGTGCAAAACTGCAAACATCACGTGATGTGTTCTTTTCCAATCATCTACGACGAAACATGTCAGTGGGAGCAAGGCTGGAAGTCACCTCCTGGCCTGTGGAGAAGTGTGGGTCCGCGAACTCTTCACGGTCTGCCGTTAGTTACAACGGTTCCCAAACACTTACCCAGAATCCCTAACTCACTTACGGTGAGACGAACTTGGACTTCACTCGCTCATTTTGTATTTATTCCTTAAATGGTTATTGTTGTTTAAATCTGAAAATAAAGCTCACAGCTTGAAGCGCAGTTGTTTTATAAATATTCTGAGTAATATTTCATTTTGACAATTAGACGACACGTCGTCGTAAGTTCACGTATAAATCATATTTTTTGTGCTTCCAACCAAAACGATTCAGACTCCTCAAATATTTAAACCGTGTTGTTGTCTTTAACACACACACACACACACACACACACACACACTCACACACTTACAGACACACACACACACACACACACACACACACACACCTCTGAATGAGTGGCTTTCTGCCAGAAGTCACATTTAAAGCAAGAAACATAACCGCTAATAGAGAAAACATTCACATTAAAGACTAACAACACTGCAACCAAGCTGCACTTCTGTCTAATGGTTAAACCCTGAATGCGTCAGTTCACTTTTATTTAGCTTAAAGTTTAACAAAAACATTTAAATGCACTGAACTAGAGCAAAACATAAAAAATGGCAGCGTTTATTCTAAAAGAAAATGTAAAATCACTTAAAAACAGATTAACCTAAAAAACTGAAGTTAAATTAATTAAATTAACATAAAGCCACAGCGATAATTGGACATTTTCAGTAAATATCACATTTAAGAAAGAAATTAATGAATATAAATATTTCCAATTCAAAATTTGCTGTATTTTGACAAAAGTCAACCATAAATACTGTACAAATATCGTGTTTGTGTAACAGTATGATGGATGGATTTTTGAATGGTCCTTTAGATGTGTGAACGTGTGTGTGAGAGAGAGTGTGTGTAAGTGTGTGCGTGTGAGCGTGCACACTCACTGTTCACCGCGTGTCTGTAGCGCTGCTGGCCGCTGACGAGGCTCTGTCCATTGATCAGCAGTAACGAATCCAGGGCTGGAGCTGCTCTGCACGGCCTGGGCTTCACTTGTGCGCTCGTAGTGCACTCGGAGAACTGTCCACCAGCAGACAGGGGAGGAAGAAGGGAGGAAAGAGAGGTGGGCAAAGTTTCGCGGAGTGTAGACCGTGTGGACGAGTCTGGCTTCAGGTGGGAGGGAAGAGAGACGAGCGTCCTTGACGCGGCAGCGGCTGCGGCGGGAACGACCGCGGCGGAGGAGCCAAGGTACGGAGAATGATGTGCCTCCGCGGGGAAGGTATTGAGAAGAGGAAAAAGGAGAGATGGAGACAGAGAAAGGTGGATAGTTAGATAGAGAAACTTTGGCAACAACAATTGCTGCACTGTTTTCTCTGTTTCTTGTGCCGTTCAGCTCTGCAACGTCTTTACGCACGAGAAGTCCTCTTCCCGGTGAACTCACTGACGGAGACTCAGAGAATACAGGGAAAGAATGAATGTATGTTAAAAAATAAAATAATAAAAGAGTGATAGAAAAGAGTCGACAATGTGGACCGCAGATGGTTAAGAGAAAAAAAAACGCAGGGAAAATACGCCGTCGGGTCCGTATGGGTGAAGAGCGGCGTGGAGCGGGAGTGAAAACGGCGCAGAGACTGTGTCACTTTCAATCTCTGCTGTGCCAACAAGCGCACTGGCTGATAGAGGGAGGAGAGAAGGGAGGAGAGACAAAGAGGAGGAGGAGGAGGGATGTAGTATGGAGAAAAGGAGGAAGAGGAGGCGTTAGAAAACTAATCTGAAGCCGCAGCTCGTTGTGGGAAAGACTTTACAGGACAAATAAAAGTTGAAAGACTTTTATATTAAGGTACAAATGTTAAACAATAACAAGCTGCTGTGCAGCATGGTAGACACTTTGGAACCTAGTAGTCAGCATTTATTGATTGTTTTCTGTGGCGTAATACCACCTTAATATAATCATATTTTTATCATCTAAATAATAATAATCAAGTGTGATCGGGTCGTTATCGAAGAGATTTGAATGTTTAACCTTTTGTTCATGATTCATTATTAGCTAATAAGTTCTTTGGTATACAGTTATATTGCAATTAACTTTAGTGAGAAAGACAAATTACAATAATATTAAAAAAAAAACTTGGGGGGCGTCTCAGAAATCTAAACTTCCTCAACTTGCTCCCTTGGCTGATTAGAAGCCTCTCATATTTATTTGCCCTTTACTTCCATTGTCTATATTTCTTTCCCTGGAAGCGTAATTGTAAAGTACAGAAGAAATGGTTGTTCTGAATAGAAGGACCTACAACAGGTACAGCAAACTATGGCACGAGGGCCTGGTGTGGCCCATTTGACCTTTGAATCTGGCCATAAAACTACTCCATTTCTGTAATTAATTCATATTATCATTATACTTCTGTCTTTTCCTTGCATTGTCAGCATTCACTTATAATTAGTGTAGAAAAGGCTAAAAGCATTTTAGCAATTCAGCCGACATGCATGACTTTTACATGTCATTTATCTTAGTTAACACAAAGACTCAATCTGTCTGCTCCTAAACCGAACCGATTGTTGGACACATTGTGGCCCACAAGTCAAAAGGTTTGTCCTTTCTGACCTACGGTGTGTAAAAAAACTCATCCTAATATCTAAAAAAGGCAGGCAGTACCTTGGAGGGACCAAAATTTGGTTCCCCTGGGAATCGAACCTGGTCTCATTACCTAAACCTTCTACAAGGATAATTTTTGTTGTTGTGAAACCAAAAGAGGAGAAAGACTGAGGCTAGAGATTGGATCAGATTAAATTAGAAAAATAACCATTAATCCCTTTAGGAAATTAAGGTTGTTGTGATACAGATGGAAATTGAATCATTTAGAACAGTAAAAAAAAACTTTATGCAGCTGTCACACACAAACTTTTTAAATTTGATCTATCCAACTCATTTTCATTAGGTGGCAAAACTTCAGTAATACAGTTCCTTTTGAAGGGCTGAATGTAACTCAGCACTGGGTTGTTACACTTATTGTTCATTTTCTTTATGTAATAAAAAATAGTTTATAAGCTTCAATGGTATTATGAGGAATATACTTTCAAAGGCAGAATGATGAGCCTGGAGTTTGACACATGTGATTTAAACTACGCTGAAAAGCTCTTTTAGTGTCTGAAGTGTAAGACAATCATGTCCCAACCAAAACTGAAGTTGCATTGGACTCCAGTGTTATCAAAGTGTTGGATCATTTTGTCAGTGGAAAAATCAGCCTCTCCAGAGACCAGACCAGACCAGACACTGGTAGTGGTCGTAAGACTGCACTCAGTACTGGTTGCATGAACACAGTCCTAGTGTTGATGTTCTTTTACAGCTGGGACACATGTTAATAAGTAGCCTAATAATACATCAGGCTATAGAACACCTGTGTGTCTCTGTCTGGGTGTTAATAATAAACCTATGACTGACAGCACAGTGAAATGACAGCACTACTGGAACAACTTTTCACTTAAATAAAAAAGGGAAAACAAAATCAGTTTCAAAATGTTTTGACTCCCTGTGAGTAAGATTTATTTTGTTTGTTTAATAGTAATTAAGATGTTTTAGTCCCGTTGATGAGTTAAAATATAGGTTTTATTAATTTTATCCATGTTGAACATATGGTTCTTATGGTGTGATTCAGTTTGAGTAAACTACTGATTAATTCAGATCTGTGACATCTATATTAATGGATATTAACCTTAAGGTTTAATCCAAATGATGACTTTACCATCATGTTTTTATTTGTTTGTTTGTTTTTATTCTGAATATCACTTTGTGACTGCGTATCAAATAATTTCCAATTAAGAAGAAAAATGACCGAGTAAAACCCATATGTTGTTCCTTCTTTGGGCCGTGACCCAGAGATTTGTGAGGTTTTGGTTTGTTGTTTATCTCTTATTTCCTGTAGTTTATTGGATCTATTTCAAAGAACTCGTATCTCACGTATAATCCCAAACCTTTTCAACGATTTTGTAATGAATTTTTGACATTTGTTTTTAAATTACCCTTACACGTTGTTCCTGTCGTGCAATTAGATTCCGATAAAGTAAAATGTATGCGTATTAACGCGGGGTTTTTTTATTATTTTCTAGAAAACAGCCCACGATATCGCGACATTGCGTACTCATAGCGTGTTTGTTTATGTATTTACTTTATTCGTCAGGCAGAAGCGGTACCCGTATAGGAAAGGTGTAAAAACACACACGCGCGTATATTACGTGACTTACTGTACAAGTAGGAGGTATATTAGCCCATGTCCACTGTAAGGTGACGTTGTTGAAGCCCGTTTCCTTCCGTTTTTCCCCATTTCTAATCCCTATATCCATCCTTTATTAATTTTAATATCATTCTTAGATAAATTCTTAATTCTCTTTGTTTTTTTTACCCTTTTCTTCTCATATCTTCCTGTGTATTTATCCTTAGTTACATCCCCTTTTCAAGTTCCCTTCAATAAATTAATCTAACACGTCCCTTTTTCTTCTCCCCTCCCCCCTTTTCCAAACTACTTCGACTTCCTCCCTCCCTCTGTTTCATCCTTCCGCTCTCCCTCAGACAATGTTCGCTTCGCACCGACTCTGAAAAATCTGTGGAATGAGCTCAAAGGAGCAGAAAAAGGCGAATGAAATATTAATTCCCGAAGACAAACTTTCCTCCCACAGACCCTGCGGTCGGTGTCTGCGCGTCTGTGTGTGTGGCCGTTGACATCCAGCCTTTATTTACCTCACAGAGTCATTTGTAGAAAGTGATTCCGTAATTTAAGGCAGGACCCGCGCCAAAAAAATAAAAAAAGTAAAAGGAAAACTAATTTCAATTGATGAAGTCAGCAGGAGCGTTTAGACAGAATGCATCTGGATTGGATCAAGAAGTGAAAAGGACATAAAGCAACCAAAAAAAAAGAAAGAAAACTCAATAAATACGCATGAAATCCAAACTGCAGCAGAAATGATCCGTGACATTACAACTGTGTTATATCTACAATTCACAAAATCTGAGAAAGGATTTTTGTTTGCTTTGATGTCATCATTTTCTACTCTGTTTAAGGTGTTTCTTGCTGATCGTACATCGGTATTTCATGTGCAGTTTTCACCTGCTGATGATTGTGGCTTTGGGTTGTCTGGTCAGGAGAACACACCAAGTGGCAACAACAGAAAACCACACAAATATGTTGAGGTGTTGATTTGTTATATATACAAAATGGCTTATTTGTTAGATTTAATCAAAACTTGACAGTAAAATTTAAAAAAATCAAGGAAGAAATAGTTATAATCCCTCCAATTCCAACACTACATTCTGATGTATATATAATTTTTTAAATAAAAATAATAAAGTCTACGTTGGACTTATCACAATAACTAAATGATCATTATTAGAATTGAATTAACTAAAGACAAAAGGATGAAGAACCCAATAATGTCACTGTGTTTGTTCTGTTTGACGTTTGAGATTCCAGGTTTCAAGGTATTAAAGTCTGAACCCAAATACATATTTTCCACAAAAACATAAAAAAAATTCAATTCAGTTATCGATTTAAAAGAATGCTTGCAACAAAAAAATATAAAAAATTATTAATATTATAATATATCTCCTGCTGTTCTCAAAAATTTGTAACGAAAACAGAAGAAATTTTTTTTATTTTTTACAACAAATAAACCAATTCAACTATAAAGTTTTTTTTCAGCCACAACAGAGTTCGTTTTTTCGTTTTTAAATGTCAACAAAGCATGTTCTTTGGGGCTAAAAATGGCTTACAAACCGGTGGGTTTATTAATCGACCACAATAAATACATTAGTTTGGTTGATTTACAAATACTTCTATAATTAATATTCAGTATTAAGATAAGTATAATCATGAAGTTTAATCATTATTAATAAAATCATTAATATAATGATACTAATATAATAACAATAATTATTATTAGTATAATTTTAACAATGACAATAATAATATATTAATTATTTTTATTAATAGTATTTTATTAATAATACTGTATGTATTAATAATAATACATTTCGTTTGTCTACACTTGGGTGTACAAGAGAGTCCAGTGGATACGAGGCACGGACAGACACAAGACATGAAGCGTTTTTGTAAGAAAACACACACACACACACACACACACACACACACACACAAGCATTTTACGGGGTAGTTGCATAGTTGTGTTTTTGTTCTGACTAAGACAGTCGAAAGTTTCTTTTTTTTTTTTTTTGCAGAGTATGCGACTTTTTTTTCAAAAAACAAATTTTCATTCCACCCTCTATTGAGCCTCTGTACTGTCAATGGTTTGGTCGATAAATCCTAGGTTCTGACCAGTGACTTTTAGATTTCAGTGAACAGACCAGGGCCTAAAACATGGTCTAAAGGGTTAAAACAGAAGACAGTGATACAGTTGTATTTTTGATGGCGTTGTCGTTGACAAATTAGTATGTTTTTTTATTGTAACATGATTTTTGGTTTTGTTTTAGCAGAAACATAAAAATGACAAGATGCAATGGTTAAAAAAAATAATCAATATTAAATCAAAAGACATTACAGTCAAATAAAATTAATATAATGGCAATACGATGCCTAATATATAATATATTTCTATATAGAATTAACAGGGTTTTAATGTTAGAATAATTATAAGCAGTCTTCCTACCAGCCTGTCAACTCTTAAACGTTTAGTTATCTGGTTTCTAATGGCTTCCATTAATATGATTGAAGTGAAGTGTCCTGACTGTCAGAGTGAGACCAGGTTCTGGACCGTAGAACGCCGAGGCTGTGATTTTCCGACACACTTACGATTGTTTTCCCTCTGTCCTTTCTTTGGGTTTGACTGAATGGCAGTTCCTCCTGCTCAGCCCCGCAGTTTCCTCCTCTTCCTAAGTTCTTACCTGAAATCAAATCCTGCTGCTTAAAATGGAGGAGTCGGGGAGGAGGGGGGAGGTTGAGCGTCAGCATTCTGCACTATGTCATTGGGCGTGCGTATTTGACAGTTGGAATTATCTGTAAATACTGGGGTAAAGTGTGTATGAGTTCGCCTCTTGTGCTGGCGAGGCCCACTTCTGCTGAGATTTACAAATGATAAGGTAAACACGTTGGTGGAGGGAGCGGCGAGCGAGAGGCAGGAAAAACAAGGCAAAGAAATTCAATTCTCATTTGAGAAGAATCGCAGGGGTGGGAGGAGGGAGCGCCGTGTCTCGGGGAGGTCTGCGTAATGAGCTCTCCGAGAGTGTGTTCAGTGTTTGGAGGTTCGGAGTTTACGTGACCTGCCACACGGACTGTTTTCCAGAGCAGGGGCTCAGAGGTGTTCACTGTAAACCTAGTCTGGTTGGCCCTGGTTCTGATGGAAAATCAGCGCTGTCTGCACGGTCAGGGCTTCGAACCCAGGCTGAGAACAGAGGCATCGGAATGCCCTGAAAACATCAGTGTGTGTGTTCACCCTTTTTGTCAGACACAGGTCGAAAAAAAAAAATAACAGTTTCATGGTTAAGAGATTGGACTTATCCCTTAAGGCTTTAGGTTCGAATCCCACAGCTGTCAGGTTGCTCTGATCCTGACAGTGGGCTCATCTTCCAGGAAGGGTATGAGTGTGATCTGGATGGCAGTCATGGAGACAGATGAATACATTTTCATCTTCTAATTCCAGACAGAAGGGTTCCGACCACATCAGCAGCTGGGGATCTGATGCTGCTTCCTAGGCTGACTGATGGTGATAACGATGGATTAAGACCTGATCAAAACCCCAGAAAAAAAGCGAAACAATCTCTCAAGAAAGTCTTCCAATATGTGTCTGCAATCCGATTTCCCACGTGTTCCTGCAGAGAGCTGACTGAGAGTCTTGTCACAGTATGGGCCTCTGTGCAGGGATCACACACAGCGCGGTAAAGACTACCCGTTTAAGTCGCACTCACAAGAATCTAATCATTTTGGTTCAGGACCCACACACATATACATTTAGCACTTCTCATTTAGAAGAGGCTTTTATCCAAAGCAATCGACAGAGGAGGATTACCATCATCAAGCTTGTGGTTCCTCTGGGAATCAAACCCAGGACAAGCAAGCCAGACAGTTGCTTGGGGCTCAGGCCAAAAATTTTTTTTTGTGTGTGTGCAGTGATATGGTGTGTCCAATATCTAGCTTAAAGCCCCTAGAGACCCTATAGCACCACCACTGTCTTCTCATGTTTTGGCTTCTTATTCCTAAGTTATTCACTTCATCTTTTTGTTGCCACTTGCGGCTATTCTTGCCATCAAGTGGGCTAGACAAGTACAATTATAGCATAAATTAAAAAAATAATAAAATATAACAATAAGTTCCCTTGTTTTCATGAACATACTGTAAGTGCAAGTACAGTCATGGAAAAAAAATATTAGACCACTCTGCTGTTTTCTTCAATTCCTTGTTCATCTTAATGCCTTGTTCCACTAAAGGTTTATCACCTGGG
>JAFBJS010001154.1:24638-50893 GCA_016785265.1 Paraplagusia blochii
GTTATTATATTTGTCCAGATTAATGTAGATTAAGTGGAAGCAGACTTTTAAATGGACAAGAAATTAAAGAAAGAGTGGTCTAATAATTTTTTCCATGACTGTATATTAGAATTATACATACATATATTTAATGATTTTTGTATAGAAGGATTTACTAACATGGAGCGTTTGTGCATTTTTTTCATTTTCAACAGTGATTAAGCAGGCAACATTTAACCCCCCAAGCTGCCTGATTTTGGTTTGCGGGCCATATGTTTGACATCCCTATTCAAAACAATCTTGTACTATAATATGGTGGTGGTTTCTTTTCAAAAGTAACTCAGACAATTCTGTATTTTCTGTCTGGTGTTTAACTGCTTAATTTCTATTAAAGTTGTTCTCTATAAACAGAGTTTGTGCAGTGGACTCACAGGCAGAGACTTTGAGTGAGGTCTGATCCCTCTGCTGCGACTCTTTCCAAAATATTCACCTTCCTCCATCCTCAGGCTCTGACGCAAACGTCGGGCACGTCAACTCTGTCTGTACTAATATCCAGAGTCTAACAGGTCACGTCAAGAGCAGCCACATGTTTGGAGGAAATGGAAACTGATACGTTTAAAAAAAAAAGAACCTGAAAGACTGGGGGGGTGGATGTGTGAGGGTGGAGGAGAAAAAAGAGGGCAGAGAGGGAGGCTGTGTGTTTAACTTTCTTTCACAGTTCAGACATTTTTTGGAAGCTTCTCATGGTTTCTCTTTATCCCAGGAATGTTTGAATATTTGGTCAATGCTTTTATTTTACTTTTTATGTCGGAACATTTTCACATTTATTTTCTGATTTCAGTGATTTAAAAACAAAATGTGACATATTTGAATAAAAACAAAATAAAAAAAAAAATCCATCCTTAGTGAGCTGGGGCAGTTCTAGCTGAAAATCTAGGGGGCAGTGTGTTGGGGCCATGCCCTGTTGAATGCACCTGAGTTTGACCTGGTCGCTTGTGGAATTAAACTTGCAATTCTCTGGATATGAAATCACTTCCTTAACCCCCAAACCACTATTGACAATGTATAAATTACAATAACTAATTCTAATTTACGCAAAAGATAATTTAACATATATATTATACAAATATTTGATATTCTAAATTATATATATTTTTATTTATTTAACATGAACTAGAGAAATATATTATGATTAGATTAGCAATAGATAAATTAACAATGTAACTATATTTTAAAAATATCTTGTACTTTTAATCCTGAATAATAAAACCTTAGTGTAATTTAATCATAATTGTGGTATTTTGGTGTAATATTCTTAATTATTATTAATATTTTTTATTCAACCAAGTATTTTTAAAGTCAGATTAATCACAGGGTAGCTGTTGATTAATCAGGATTAATTGCTACAGCAGTAAATGTAAATGCTGTGTTTTTAAACACAAAGTTAAGGCGAATGAGAGCAGGCCTGGGCAAACTACGGCCCGGGGACCAGATGTGGCTCGTTTGGCATTTTAAACCGGCCTGCCAAACTTGTCCTAAATGTTGAATTATCATTGAATTATCAGTACAATATCTATACATTTCCACAATAGATATCGTGGAAAAGGCTTAAGAGCATTTAAGAGCATTATGCATAACTTTCACATGTCTTGTGTCTTAGATTACACAAGCGCTCCATCTATCTGCTCCTGACTCGACTGCCGTGTCAAATTCTAGTACCGGTTGTGGCCCACACGACTGTCCGGGAGGAACAACAATTTGTAAGCGTAGATATTTTTTTCTAAAATCCAAATTGTTTTCAGTTAATGTCCAATAACCACCCCCCTGAATAGTAACCACTTACACACACACACGGAGACACACACATATACATTAATTTAGCGTATAGCACAGTCCCTACCGTTGAGCATGCTGCTGTTCATTTTTTCCGTGTTCCACCATTGATGGGAATTTTTTTTCTCATTCGAAAGTGCGACACAGATGAGCCGACAGCTCTGTGGGTGAGTGGGTGTGGGACACAGGACAGTTTCACTTTGCAACCCACCTCGACAGTGGGCGGAGTCAATCAACTGTCAATCATTGACCGTCCGAAAGCAGTGAGGAAGCTGAGAGTAAATCCTCAAATTCCTGCAGTCAATGATTGAAAACATGCGCATAGCCCGGCAACATGCGATGGCGAGCGTGCACATGAGCGTCTGTCTGAGCGATAATGATCTGACCCTGCTGCAAGGCCAGGGGTCAGCTGCGAGTCTGTGATCTTCTGTTTGTTTTTGCTATGGTGCCCTTGGAGCAGGTTAGCATAGCGCACACGGCATCAGCTGCTGCATGCACTTCCTGTGGGCACGCACGGAGAAAAACAAAGCCCTGTGCGTGGTGACACAGACTAAGAGGATCAGATCTATCTATCCATCTATATATCTATCTATCTATCTATCTATCTATCTATCTATCTATCTATCTATCTATCTATCTATCTATCTGTCCATCCATCCATCCATCCATCTATCCATCTATCTATGGATTAACAGTTCTCTATAGGTGAAAACCTTTGTAACGGCAATGACAGCCATTAAACAGCTGGTTCTGGTTGTCACTGCATTTATCCTGGAAAAACCAATGTGTCTTCTTCCTGTACCAATCATGGTAGGTAAAATCCCTGTCTAGTCATTTCAATAAATACATTATGACTATTGTAATAATATTGGAAAATTCTCATTCCGAGAATGTTTGAAAAGAGGTGAGACTGGGGGTCTGATCTGAGCAGAGGTGGACTGTTACCTGGCTTCACGGGCAGCAACTGCCTCCTAAATTCATACTGTCTGCCCCCTTGTGGGTGGTGAGCCCCCTGGAAGTTGTCTAGGTCAGGACAGTGCTTTGGCACCACCTGGTAGCCGGTGAGTTAGAACCTGAAGCCTTGGGGATCCAAGTCCACCTTCTTGACCGCTGAGCCATCACTGCTGTCTGAAAAAGTTATTCAAACAGGAAACGATTGGAGGAAAAGAAAAGATTGGATGGAAAAGCAAATTCTCAATGATAGGTGATAAATATAAATTTAAATTTGAACAATTATATACAATTATATATTATTTGTGTATGGTTTTAATTAACCCAAGAAAATGCCTTGGAGTTTCAAGATGCAGTTTCCTTGACTAAAATCTGATTAGCGTACATGACGCAACCAAGAAAAAAAGCCAATAACAAAGAATAGGAACAAATGACTCTCTATTATTTTGGAAATATTCTATAAAAATATATTGAACAAATATTATGAAACTGTTTACACTTGCAGGGGCTTCATCATTCAAGCAGAGAAATATTAATGAATTCAGCTGGGAATGAGCTTTATTTATTATTTTACTTATTATTGCTTATTTTTATTATTAAAATTAAAGGACAGTCAGATCAATTTAAACAAAAGAATTGAAAAAAACATCAACTAAAACATTTTAAAAAGAAATAGAACAATAAGACAAATACTTTTTTTTTTTTTTTTTTTAATTTAAATTTGTAAAGACCAGAGCAGCTGTCAATCAGTGCTACATACATCACTTACGTTTCACGCTCTGTGTTTGTGTGTGTGTGCATGTGTGTGTGTGTAAGCATGTGTGTGTGTGTGTGTGTGTGTGTGTGTGTGTGTGCGTGTGCATGTGTGTATAGAGTACATGCACACATGTGTGTTTTTAATGAGGAACCAAAGCAGTCGACACTTTTCTCAAACTGAACCTGTACCTGTTTAATCTCAGAGAGACAAGGCCAGGCTCTGGGCTGGAGGAGTACATTAAAGGGATAGTTCAGGTTTTTACTCAGTCGTGTCACCCCTTACTACCATGGGCTCTTCTGTCAGTTGTGACTAAGGTTCTCCATGACTGCCTCCCAAATCACACTACACCATACTGTGAGCTTTCCAGTGGGTGATGAGTCCACGAGAACATTTACTGTGGAGAGGAACATCACTCGCTTGGAGATGGAGACACCAGGGCCAGTAAAGGATAATTGTTCTTAGTCACCAAACGTCACTGAATTCCTATGTACTTGATTGAAGGTCCAAGTACTTCAAAGAGGTTTGTTGATTTAAAATACATGAAATTACCAACAGAACCACCAGATTTGATAAACACGGAACTATCCCTTTAAGAGCCAGTCACTGTAGGCCTGGTGGTCTGTCTCTTCATCTCTGTCTTGGTTCTAACTGATTAAGCTTTAATTTGAGGTGTGTCTTAACGGAGTGGCCTCATTTTCCTCTCCACCCTGGGGAGGCTGCTGCAACGGGAGCTTTAACACACACACACACACACACACACACACACACACACACACAGCCATGCATGCTTATGAAATGATGGATAAGCAGACGTGGGGCTTGAGAACAGGAAGTGATGATTTAAACAGAGCGCCACAGACGCCAGCAGACAGAGCAGCAGCAGCAGCTACGTTTTTTTGACGGATGGCTCCCATTCACGTTGTCGCCACCGCAAGTTCATTTTATTTAAAACGGCTGTAATTTCATTGGAGAAACAAAGTATCAGGTTGCTATACGTACCTGAAGAGCTAAATTAACGTCAGAGAACACACAAAAAAAATGGTCCACGGACTTCACACCATCTTTTGTGAAGATTTGGGTTCACTTTAACAATATTGAGATATATACGTTTCAAGTGCTGGTCCCAAACCTGGATAAATGGTGAGGGGTGCATCAGGAAGGACATCTGTTATCATCAGTTTGGCCAAATCATTAATATGAGTCAACATAATAAAGCAGACCTGGGCAAACTAAGGCCCGGGGGCTTGATGCGGCCCGTTTGGCGTTTTAATCCGGCCCGCCAACTTGTCCAAATTTTAACTTTTAATTTATTTTATCATTTTCCTTCTACCTTTTCCTTCCAAAGCCAGCATTTCCCCAATAGATAGTCTAAATCATTGCCTTTATTCAATACTTTACTCATCATTTATCTTAGTTTACGCAGATACTCAATCTTTGAATCAAATTTTTGTACCACCTGTGGCCCGCAAGTCAATATAATTGCCCAGGCCTGTAATAAAGGGTTTGGAGAAAAGGCTAGAGAAGCCAGATTGAGATGGTTTGGAGCTGCTCAGAGAAGGAACAGTGGATACATTGGTAGAAGAATGATCCTAGAGATAGAGCTACCAGGTAGGAGACAAAGAGGAGATTGATGGATGCAGTGAGGAAGGACATGGAGATAGATGATATGGAAGACAGGGGGAGATGGAAAACTTTTGATTTGCTGTGGCAACGCTTGCATAAGGGAAAAGCCCAAATAATAATAAGAATAACACTCCTTAGTTAGCAAACTGTTGGCCCTACTGCTATTATGCTTGTTATGAATACAGTCTTTTCTCATGCTCAATACATCCATATAGTGAGTTACAAAGTTCAATCAAACTTTGATACCGTCAACATTCAAGGTTCTCTTATTATCACTTTTGATGTGAGGTTTCCTTAGATGCAGCTTGATAAGCAACAGAAAACTGGTAAGAAGAAATGGGAAAATATTAATTCCTGTGGAAAACACCTGTAAAATCTTTCCATTGAGATTTGAATTCCAGCTTCCCTCAGTGTAAGTGTAGAGAATTAATGAACCTGTGACTCAGTCCCACAGAATGTCACTGAGGAGTTTTTTCTCAGTCTATCGTAGGTAATAAAGTGGCAGTATAATAGCTATAATTAAAGCAGCAGGTAATATTTATTGCTGTGTGTTTTAACAGAGGAGCTGATATTTGTCCATAAATCCTTTAAAGCACTAAAGCTTCATTTTACCTGTCCTGCTGTTTGTCTGCAGCCAAAATGAACAAACGCCGTGTGGACATCCACTATCTGGCCTCAGATCAGACGCCATTAGAGCGGAGAGGAGTCATTGAGCAAACAGTGGGCCTGCCGTTAAAACCAGGTTATCTAATCTAGTCCAGGGGGATGAGCTGGACTTTGGAGTTCATCGGAAGAGACAGAGAGGGTTGTCCTCAAGTCATTGTTCCCAGCAGGAATAAAAAATAAAAGCTGCCCCAGATCGCAAGAGTGAGTGACTCCAAATGACCCTCCTCATTTGGAGGGCAGACTTTTTTACGAGCATGAAGGTGGAGGGAGATCAGATAAGAGGAGAGGCGTTGCTCTGTCCAGGGTCAGACATCGTCTCCTTACCTGGTGCTGGTAAACCAACCAACCACCCTCTGCTTGGTCGTGCCTGCAGAACTTGACATGAAAGAAATTTAAATCTTTTTTTTTTTCACTTTTTTTTACAGAAGTCCAACAATATCTGTCCAATATTGGCATGTTATGTGGCCCAGTGGCAATGTCTCTGTCCTTTATGCGGAATTCCAGGGTTCAACTCCTGGGCAAGACTGAATCCCAGTTAGGGTGGTCAGCTCCATCCAGTGGGTTCACCACCTGGAAGATTCATGAGGGGTTGTTACAGAGCAGAGAAACTTGGGTGGTGGTCTTGCAGACTTCCGCCTCTGTGTGTCTGAAAGTGGGTCATATATATACATATACATATATACAGTCATGGAAAAAAAAATTAGACCACTCTTTCTTTAATTTCTTGTCCATTTAAAAGTCTGCTTCCACTTAATCTACATTAATCTGGACAAATATAATAACAACAACAGGCTCATGATTAATTAATTTAATTTCAGAGCTGTATTCTGGCCAGTTTGCATGGTTTTATTGACAGTGACAAAAATCACTTCCGTTCCTACATCACTAGCAATAACATTGTACTGACAAATACAGTGCTTTTAGTCATTGCATGGTTTTGTGTTCATTGTTTCCCCCAGGTGATAAACCTTTAGTGGAACAAGGCATTAAGATGAACAAGGAATTGAAGAAAACAGCAGAGTGGTCTAATCATTTTTTCCATGACTGTATATATACTATATTACCAAAAGTATTTGCTCACCCATTCAAATGATCAGAATCAGGTGTCCTAATCACTTGGCCTTGTCACACGTGTATAAAATCAAGCACTCAGGGATGCAGACTGTTTTTACTTTACATTTGTGAAAGAATGGGCCGCTCTCAGGAGCTCAGTGAATTCCAGCGTGGAACTGTCAGGATGCCACTTGTGCAACACATTCAGTTGTGAAATTTCCTTGCTCCTAAATATTCCACAGTCAACTGTCAGCTCTATCAAGACAAAATGGAAGAGTTGGGGAACAACAGCAACTTAGCCGCAAAGTGGTAGGCCAAGTAAACTGTCGGAGAGGGGTCAGCAGATGCTGAAGCACATAGTGCAAAGATGTTGACAAATTCCTGCACAGTTGGAGCTCCAAATCTCATGTGACCTTCAGATTAGCCCAATGGGAATGGATTTCCATGGCTGAGGAGCTGCATCCAGGCCACACATCACCAAGTGCAATGCAAAGCATCAGATGCAGTGGTGTGAAGAACGTCGCCACTGGCCTCTAGAGTAGTGGAGATGCATTCTCTGGAGTGATTAATCATGCTTTTCAACCTGGTAAACTGGTGCCAAGTGTAAAATTTGGTGGAGGAGTAATTGTGATGTGGTGTTGTTTTTCAGGAGTTGGGCTAGACCTCTTAGTTTCAGTGAAAGGAACTTTTTTTTGCTTCAGGATACCAAAATAATTTGGACAATTCTATGCTCCCAAACTTGTGAGAACAGTTTGGTGCTGCCCCCCTTTCCTCTTCCGACATAACTATACACCTGTGCACAGGGCAAGGTCCATAAAGACATGGACGACAGAGTCTGGTCTGGATGAACTTGACTGGCCTGCACAGAGTCCTGAACTGAACCCAATGGAACACCTTTGGGATGAATCAGAGCAGAGACTGAAAGTCAGACCTTCTCCACCAACATCAGTGTGTGACCAATGCGCTTTTGGAAGAATGGTCAATAGCTGCAAAAGGTGGAACAACATCATATTGAACACTATGGGTTAGGAATCGGACGGCACTCTAATACATAGTATGGAGTCAATAAATATAGATATGTACGTATGTATATACTGTGTGTGTGTATATATATATATATATATATATATATATATATATATATATATATATATATATATATATATGCATGGATATGCCTCTGCCATAATTCCAATTTCACAACATTCCATTTAGATTTGTTTGTTGCATGGTCAAACACAAAAAGTTGTCTTAGAATGTCTTCCCATCTAAAAATACAAGCAGTATATTAGAATTAGTTTGATTGTGATCTACTAAAGAAATGCTCTTGATAATGCGTTGCTACCCAGTTGCAATATTTAATGTTGACCAGCCCATCATTAGCATGGACAAATATATTGATATTGTATCTAAAACTAACATTTGCCATATTGACAGACAACAATATTAACAATCTTATGTTGCCTATTAGATGTGACTGTAGTTGGTGGTCACTCCTCCCCATATGAGACCAATGAGATCAATGACATATAAATGACATTAACTTGTCACCATTATTTTTAGATAAGCGTTTGTGATCTGGAAAAAAAAAAAAAAAACTTTGTTGGAGATAAATGGCTGTATATTAAAGTGAAATTCACTAGATGGCAGCATTGCAGTTAATCTAATTATTCTACTGTGGATTGTGTAGGTAAGTAAATATAAAATTCAATGTACATATACATTTATACACATACACACACATATATACATATATATTGTACATGGAATATAAGATATTGACCTATGATTAATATTGAACATCCCTATTTTTTTGGTAATACTTAAAATATAACTGTTTGCTTCCTTATGTCTTCACTCTGTTACAGTCCTGTTCATCTCCATCTCTTCAGTCCTGGTTCAGTTCTGTGATCCAGGCTCAGACAGAGCCGGGTGAGTGTACACGGGCTCAGCCTGATCTGGATCTGCCGAGCGTCACGCTAAGTGCCTGTGACAGCCTGCGGCACAGTTAATAACTGTGATCCGCCACCGCAGGGCCTGGACTGACCCTGAGTCGAGGGGAGGATCCAGCAGAGGGCTCTGCTCCGAGCACAAAGACTGCTTTCACCTGGTCCCCACGGTCCAGGTCTGCTCTCTGCAGAACCCTTCGGACCCAACGTACACACACACCCAGGTCCACTAATACATTTACATCACCTCCAGTGCTGCGTGTATATACAACCTCTCTAATATGGTTTCATTCATGTGGAATTGGAGCTGCTGGGAACAGAAAACAACTCTGATGCAGAGGCAGAAATGTTTCAATAAAAATCAACTGTGAGAGTGGTGTGTTTAAATCAAACATTAAATAAATAGTTAAAGGTCCTCCGAGCATCGTTATATAACAGTGACGTGCTCAACAAAAATGGTAAAACAGCATCCAGGTAAGTCCCTGGTCCACAGCCTGTCTTATTAGCTGCTAAAGTGGGGACACAAACATTATTTCTAAATCATTGGCCATTATTGAACATCGTTGAGGATATTTGATTGCTGACCCAGTGATATCTGAACAATTAGTATTACTTAAGTTTTTGAATGAAAAACAGTAACTAAACCATCAAAGTGTACTCCAAAAAAATATGATGAGAAAGGAACCCAAAAAAATCCCTTGCAATCTTCCTGGAATTTACCAAACAATCTTTAAGAAACAATGTTTGAGCTCAGACAAGGGACTCACTTTTTACTCGGTCTTAAAATAAAAATAAGAGCAGGTAGATGTAGTCTCATAGATAGATAGATAGATAAAGTTATGGAATTATCGGGTATTGCAAAGAAAAGTCAGAAGTATAATCACATATAATACAGTATAATCACATAAAAAAATCAATAATATCATGGGCCACATCCGGCCCCCAGTCTTAGTCCCTTGCCTGCTCATGTTAATACAAAGTCAGTCAGTGGTCTTATTCCGATTCAGTGTCGTTCCTCCTCATACTGCTGTCGTTGTTTTGGTGGGAGGCAGATCTGGACCACAAGCAGGCAAATCAAAGACACTCACTGTCTGTCAAGTCCAATTTTTGTCTCATTTCAACTACTGTCGGCTCACATCTATAATTTCTGAAGCATTTTCTCATCACCCCTCACTCGGTTTGACAGTCACTTTGTATATAATGCTACAATGCCATATTTTACAGTATCTTCTTTTCTTTACAGCTTGTCCTTTTTTTCAGAAGTTGCCACAGTGAATCATCCTTTTCCATCCCCCCTGTTCTCTGAATCTTCTTCTCCAACTACCTCTATGTCCTTCTTCACTGCATCCATCAATCTCCTCTTTGTCTCCTACCTGGTAGCTCCATCTCTAGGATCATTCTTCTACCAATGTAGTCACTGTCCCCCCACTGAACATGTTCAAACCATCTTAATATGGCTTCTCTAGCTTTATCTCCAAACCTTCTTATCTGTGTTGTCCCTCTAATGACTCATTCATGTCAATGACTGATCCTGTCCATCCTTGTCTCTCCTAAAGTTATTTTAAAAGGTATCTTTTTTATCATCAATTAATTATTTTTGTGTCTTAAAATACTGTAAAAAATCTTGAAATACTCTAAAAGACATTGCTGGTAGTTTGTTTACAAAAAAGACATTGACCAAGACACTATTGAGCATGCTCTGTTCCTTACTCTAGCATGTCCTTCATGACTCTCAACCACTTACTGTGTGATGTGCACCTTTATTGCTTGTGTGGTTGAGGTTTATCCTAAATGAATGTCCCACCATGTGTCCTGAACCACTGTTTCCCAAAGACTGATGACACAACCATGGGGTGGGTTGCCAGGATTTTTTGGGGTCATCCCTCAAAAGGATAATAAAAATACTTTAGCCATCACTGTAGGGTGCCAAATGAGCCAGCGGGGAGCAGTGTCTGGGGACGATATCATGCTCAGTGCACCTCTGCGCTAACTTGGCGGTAGGGGGATTCAAACAGGGGTCTTGCGCACCCAAGTCCGTTTCCTTAACCACTAGGCCACCAACTGCCCCACATGGCCACTTTCATTTTAATACTAAGTGTTCAGTTATCACTGGATCAACAATGAAATATATTCATTATTGTTCAGTAATGGTCAATGATAGAAATATATCTAATAACATATCTAATATATCTAATAAGAAATATTATCGAATGACTTGGGTCAAGAAGATGACCTTAAAATATGAGTCCACAGGACAAAAGTTTGGGAAACACCTTGCGGACCAACACACACCATGGTCCGCTTAACTGTCAGTTTAATCAGCTGCTCTGAGCATAACACATAACTTCAACCACCCACAGGAAGGCTCACAGCATGGTGCAGTGTGATTTGGGTGGCACTTGCTAACGTGGTATGAAGCAGATATATGAAGATGAATGAATGACAATGGACAGCCTTAACAACAATAGGCTTCCATACAGTAGTGGGTATCACATCTGCCTTGGTAGCAGATGTACTGGGTTTGATTCCTATAGGGACCACAAGCTTGATAATGTTAATGCTCCTCTGTGAGTCTATTTGGACAAAAGCGAATGGTAAAAGTGTGTCATGCTTTGTCTTATAGTCTCTCTTAAAGTGGGAAAAAAAAATGTAAATAACATAACAACTATCTCACTTTCTCTTCTTGGATTTGCCCTTTTCTTGGTGCATCATGGAACTCGTTAATCATGGGAGGCGGGGATTCTCTGTAGCGCCTGGATCTTCCTAATGACACGATCGCCCCTCTGAGTCATTTACTGTTAGAGTTCTTCATTTGACAGCTCTATCGTCTGAAGACACACAGTGTTTGTCTTTCATCCATACTGGTGGTCCCTCTTCCTCCTGCAGCCCCCCCCCCCTTCTCTTCCTCAGGATGTGGGGAGAACTAGAAGAACCACCACCATCATCACCATCACCCCTCTACCCCCCAGTGTTCAAACAACAACACAACATGGGTCATTAAATGATGAAACTTGGAGAGGAATAAATAAAAGTTGGTGAGAGGGAGGACGTAGCTGGAGACAGCCAGACAGACAGAGACAGACAGAGCTCCATAATGACAGTTGACTATGTTTAGCCCCCAGAAAGACACGGGGATAAACAGCAGCTCGTCCTCTCTAACAGGAGGGCCTAGAGTGGCTGAAACTGAAAACCCACCAAAGCCGCTTTTTTCCTGCCCACGCCGGCCATAATGAGAGCCCCGCCATTCAATTGTTGAATAGTTGAGGCTTTTTCCCCTCCTTTGAGGTGACTGGCTTTAATATAGCAACGCGACGTCCACCGCAGTGGAGCAGTGGACGTCCCCGGCAGGGTTCAAAGCTGTGGCGGGGGACAGGGACACGGCTGACATGCATTATTCCTTACAAAAGCTGCCCTTTGTTTGCTTTATGCTCACATCCCACAAATTGTAGGCTTTGTCCGTCAACATTTCTTATTCTGGGCAGAGTCCTCTTTCACCCCCCCGCCCCCTTTCGTTTCTTCCTTTCTGTCTTTTTCTTTCTTTTTTCTTTTCATCCTTGTCTTGCCATTGATAACCACACTTAAGTTGTTTGTTGCTTTGTCTGCTCTGCAGGGGTTTATAGGGTAGAGAGGTTCAGCTCTTCTCACATGTCAAAATCAGGGACGATGGACATCCAAAAACATAGACTTTTGCGATGGTAAATTTAGGCGGAAATGTAAACTTGTCAGAGACAATTAACAATTTTTGGTCACAGATTTATTCTTGCAGTACAATAGTTACAGGAATCGAAACCACAGGGGTTTTTAGTGCTCACAAATAGTCATTCTTTTCATAACCTTTTATTTTATTCCTATTCACAACACTAAAAACACTGAATGTAAGGTGACATGAGCTTATCTTTGTAAATTGTTATTTTTACTGACTATCGTGTACAGCAGAGGTCACTAGGGGTCCAAAATAATCGCTCGCAGCCCTCACTTGGGTCACAAACAAGTTTTTTTTATCGTTTCTCATCATATTTCCTAGGAATTCACATAATTGTGTGTTCAATTACTGTTTTTATTGTTTAAAACTTGAGTTGGTCAGTAACGGTCAATGATTTAGGAAATAATGGCTATCGACGTGGGCCAAGAAGGCTTGTGACTTGTGAAATATGGATCCCAGAAATACTGGTCTGCGGTACGTAGCGTGTGTTCTAAAAATTAAATGGTAATGTTACTGCGATGATTATGATACTAAGAAGAGTGGTCAGTATTGTCTGTCCCAGAACTCATTATTATTAAATTGTTCTGTAAGTCTGTATCAAACAGGTAGCTATCCATGTTACTGTGTGTCCAGAATCCCAGTTTCTGTGATGGTGTGAAGGTGGATCAGAAACATGGCATGGTAGATCTGCAAAAGTGTGAATTCGTGGAATTTATCTAACCAGACCAGCATGATCCTCAAGTCAAAGAGTCTATGGCTCAGGTTTGGAGGACAATTTTGGCTACTAATATTTTGAGCCAGGTCAGGGGCAGAAAGATCGAACATTTTTATGAACTAAGATACAGTTATGGAAAAAATTATTAGTCCACTCTGCTGTTTTCTTCAATTCCTTGTTCATCTTAATGCCTTGTTCCACTAAAGGTTTATCACCTGGGGAAACAATGAACACAAAACCATGCAATGACTAAAAGCACTGTATTTGTCAGTACAATGTTATTGCTAGTGATGTAGGAACGGAAGTGATTTTTGTCACTGTCAATATAAACCATGCAAACTGGCCAGAAATCAGCTCTGAAATTAAACTGAATTATGAGCCATTTTTGTTGTTGTTATATTTGTCCAGATTAATGTAGATTACGTGGAAGCAGACTTTTAAATGGACAAGAAATTAAAGAAAGAGTGCTTTTTTTTTCCATGACTGTATATGGCAGGTAAAATAAAGGCTAAACTCATCAATTCTTTCAGCATTTCCTACGCTATCTTTTGAAGTAAAATGATAATCAGAGGTGGTGATAGGGTCTGTTAGGGCTCCAAACAGGATATTGCTGGGGTGCATGCAGAAAAAAAATAGTTTTTGGCCAGAGCATCTGCCTGACTGACCTGTCCTCAAGGTTGATAATATAAATTTATAGTATATTTTGGAGGAGGCAGTAGTGGCTTCAGGTTCTGATCACTGACTAACCACAGGAAGGCTCACAGTATGGAGCAGTGTGATTTGGGTGTCAGTCGTGGAGACTGCTGCTGTGAGACCCGGTAACAGATAAGAGGACGAAGATGAATGAATATAATTTGGAAGGGCCGCATCTGTCTGGTCTACAGTAGTGCAGTAAGTTCTGCATACTACTTAATTATTAGTGTGTCCCGCCTCGTTGGCGCAGTAGGCAGCGCGTCAGTCTCATAATCTGAAGGTCGTGAGTTCGAGCCTCACACGGGGCAAAGTTTTTACTAGCCGATTGGCTTCAGGTTGGCGTCTACCTACAGTACATAAGTTCGATTCCTGGAGAAATCGGAGTTAACCAACAAACAGTACGCGGAATTGTGGGTAACAAAAAAATTCTCAAAGTTAAATCAGTAGCAGATATTAGTAGATGTTCGACAATATAGGCCAACCAATGTAAGACATCAGTTTATGGTGCAATATCTTTAAGAACTAGTTACTAGTTTTTTCCTCCTGTGATGAAAATCTGATAACGTAATTCTGGATAGAAATATATCAGTATATTGGCAAAAAGTTTATAAAAATATTATATCCCTACAAAAGTATAACATCCCTGTATAGAAATAATATCAAAAAACAAAAATTAATATTCGTTCTTTACACTGGTAATGAAAGGTTCCGAGGTTGTTTTTATTCCAAATACTATAAAAAAATCTCTGGTTCTGATTTTTAATCTTCACCTCAATACTTATGCCCTAATGGTCATATCTTAGGCTGATTTACCCAGAACCTAGTATATAATGAGTCGGTGAAGTTGGTTCTATGCAGTTCTGATATTTCCTTGCTCATTAGTCAGAAATGTTTGAAAAATATGTCTGTGTTTCTGCAGCCAGTAATGATCCGCTCCTGTTTCTCTGGGGTCAGGCTCCATTAACAGAGCACACTGTCGAGTCAGAGCGACGGAGCCCGCGGCGCCAACACTCAGAGAGGGAGAGAGAGAGACAGGAGGGGAGAGAGAGACAGGGTCTGGTCCTCTGCGAAGTCTGCAGCTCCTCTTACAAGTCATTAGAGTCAGGGTCAAGTGTGATCCCGAGCTTATCTGCATCAACAAGTGGACCACGCGCACGTTGCGGCAGTAGGAACACGCTCCCACTGAAGAGTCAATGCTGCCCTCCAGCGATCAGATATCTGCAACTACAAGTGCACAGGTAAAGTCTCCGCTGTCCCCGCTCAGACACTAGCAGCGAGTTCCCATGGTTCCAGTCCAGCCCCGGCCTCGGTCTTTTTCTGTGTAGTCTACGGTAGAATGAACAAAGGTTCCACGACAGGACATTGACGTAGAGTTGACCACATAGTGGCCCGATAGTTGGTCATAGTTAAAGTCAGTCAAAAGACCGAGAAAGGCCGCAGAAGAATACACACTGAGGTCGAAATATGTACAAAGAAGAAAATATGACAAAAAACTGATGTAAAGTTCAGACTAAACTGTCATCAAAGACATAAAAACAATAATAAACAAACAACTTTTCAACGGTAGAATGACAAAAATCAAACAAATCAAAATGATGACAAACACACACCAGAGCTGCATTAGAATTCCCTTTAAAAAGGACTGAGACCAAAAATGACAAAATGCCCACACAATGACAAAAAATACCCAAGTTACCTAAACAGCGAAACAAACCAAAAGACCAAAAAAAAAATCACATTTGGAATCAAATTCTGTAACGATCCCTATTTAAAAGGGATGAAACAACAGTGAATATATAAAATACATCATTCAAAACGTAGCGAAAAATGCAGATACTCTAGTCACAGACATAACAGCAGAGATGAAAGTCAGCATGAAAAAAAAAATCGGTCGAAAAAAAACAACCACAAAACAAGCAGTTAGGTGGAAAATGACACCGAGCAAAGACGAGAGTTTAGACACAAACATATGACAGAGAGACACGCACAGAGAGGGAGAGAGAGAGAGACAAAAGAAGACAATTAAGAACACACAAGGACACGCAACCATCAGAGAGAAACACACCATCACCACAGAGACACAACAGACAGATTTTTATCCCCAGTCTCAGTTGATGACTGCTGTGATCACAGACTGATCCAGACTCACGGTCTCAGGCTGGATTAAAGGTGCCGTCTGTGGCCGAGCTCGGTCACCACTGAAACGAACTCCTTCAGGTTTACTCTAACGGTATCCTCCAGAACCTGCTAAAGGGTTAGTTATGGTTAAAATGTCATGACACACACAAAAATAGACTTCTGGGTCAGTTCTTATTTATTCTCAATTTAATAAAAAGTATTAACCAACAACCAGTTCTGGTTGCTTCTAACCGCGAAACGGAGAAAACCCGCGAAGTAGAGGAGCCTTGGTTTCCGGATATTCAAAATTCTTAGACCAGCCTTGTTTTCTTCTATTTCGTGTTTGTTTCAATGCATGGTATCAATAAAGGTATATTACCCGAAGAATACGGTCGTCAGGAAAACAGAAAGCACAGCTTTGTTTGTCTGTACAGCGGCCATAGCTAATAATGGAAGAACTGATGTGATTTTGGTTAATATCAAGAAACCCATGGAAAATGGCAGCTCTGATATTCAACACTTATGAGGTATTTTTGTTGTCAGTAAAATGTATGGGTTCAAATGAACAAGAAATTGAAGGAAACAGCATGGTGGTCTGGAAATGTATATCCATGACACATACCTGTCACATAATTTATCAATTTCTGGACTTTTATCCAGTGTGAAATTGCGTGAAATGGCCACACGTGTTGGTTGAAAGACAACCGTAGTGAGAGGATATTTTTTTTTCCTGGTCACAGAATTCTCTCTTCTCACTCAAAGGCTGATAATGAGTAAGAGCTGCGGTGAGGTCGGGAGGAAACTCCCTTCTTCACCACAGCTCTGTCTCTGTGGGAGTTCATCTCTCCCTCAGTCTGAAACACCACCACCCTCACCCTCATCACTTTGTTCTAAATAAAAAATTCTAATAAAATGTGTGTCTATTTGACATCATTTCCTCTAATGAGAAAGTTGTTATAAAGTTGATATTTAATGTGTGATTAAATGTATCTTTTTTCATGCGCAGTGTCGTGTTACGATTTAATAACGCAATGTATAAAATAATTATCCGAATTAGTTACTTGGTTTTCTCCATTGTCTATGTGAGAACTTCCACATGTAAACGTAATTTTCTGTTGTGAAGTGAAGTGTATGATACACTTCACTTTTCATGCCTTTTACATGCTTACTGTGGTAAATTATACCGTTTATATTTATTATTGTATAATTCACAGCAGACTAATGAACTTGGTTTATTACGTTATGTTTACTGTTAGGGAGCGTTTCACCAATATAGAGTGTTTTCTAACATTTCTGTCTTTTCTGTCTTTACTTTTTAAAGGCGTTTAGCCTGTTTTTTTCCTCGGCGGGAAAACACTTTTTTTTCCTGAAACCTATCTTTTTATGACAAATTAAGTAGCACCTTTTCTTTTCTGACGTGATAAATGTATTTACTTAAAAACTTTAAGAACGACAAAATGTTCTAAAGAAAGTTCTTAAGGTTGCATCTGTCAGATTTGTCCAGCAGTCAAACTCCCAAATTCAGTGGAAGCCAAGCGGACACCTATTAACTATTACAGGTTTTTAACCTATTTACGTTTTTATTACATGTTTATCTTCAAGTACTTGATATTATCTCTTAAATTTTTGTTTTGCATTTTCCGTTACCTTAAAAACGAACGGCGTTCGAATCAACCCTTATAACTAACTTAGATTTGGCTTTGGCGCCCCCTGCTGCTCAATCTGAGATATGACAGATCACTGGTATTTGTAGAAATTTTTTATTTTGTCAGTCAAAAGATCATCACCACCCCTACAGCACTGAGTAAAAACCGCCAGAGTATTTACATTTAAGTCTCAGTAAAAATCTAAAGGCAGCCATTGTCCAGAAACAACACAACCATTAACAATAATGAGACTGAAACCAAACCAGAGGTGTACCAGCGGACAGTGAACAGAACTGTTGGTAAGAAACTGTAAACTTTCCTGAAATATTTATTTCACTTCAGTGTATGTTCAAGAGATCAACTCTTTATCAAAAATGACACTGGGAGGGCGACACGCTGATGAACCCAGACTATTCTCCTGTTGAGATGTGTTGAATTTAATTACTTAAATTAAGGAAAAGGGACAGGAGAAAACACACATAACCGTGTTTGCCTATTTACAGAGATTTCTGAGGAGCATTTTAGAGACGAGAGAAAAGAAAAATTCACAGATAAGTCAAAATGAAAAAATATATATCTGCTTGTCATTCACAGGACTTTCATCTGCTTGTTCACATCCTTTTTTAGGGATGGCGCTGACATGAAAAAATTCATGAAATTTGTTTTTTTAAAAAGAGTGGTGGAGGGCTAGGTTTAGTTAAAAGACGAAATCATGTTTTGGCAGCTTGTCCTTCAGTAAAACCCATGCTGGGTTTTATAAAAAGTGGATCTGGTTTGTCCTGAGAACAATCTGTAAATAATAACAACAACATTAAGAAGAATAAATACACCCTGACCAAAAGGTTGGAACTCCCTCCTGGTTCTTGATGGTGTTTGTCTGAGTGTGTGTGTGTGTGTGTGTGTGTTAGTCCAGGCTGTGTCTCAGTTTATCATCAGTATCCTTGTAGTCCGTTGTAAACTTTTTGTACAGATCCCTGCTTCAGGAGATTTCGAATTCCTGCAAACACACAACAGAACAAATAAATATTGTCATATATGAGACAGTTTGCTTTAGCACAAATATCTAATGTTTCTCTGAACTAGTTTTTATGTGTTCTTTGCTAAAATCAACCTATGTTTGTTCCATTTATGAACTTTTGTCACCCGAACCAACTTAAAACAAAAGAAGAAATCCTGTCCTATCACGATAAATGCGTTCAAAATTCCACAAGTAGTTAGGAGCAATTCCACCAGTAGGAGAAAGAAAGTTTTTTTTATTTTTTTGCTGCTTATTATTTTTGTACACACAGTATCTCCCCTTTACCAACCTTCCTCACACAGTTATCAACCCCCTCTAGGGCTGACAACTGACCCTAGAGAAATTATATGACAGTAAAGTTGGAGAATGGAAATATAAAACATTATGTACAGGAATTGAATGCAGGACTCTGTTCAATGTCCCTTCAGTAAACAAGCTACCAGCCATGTCCTATAGTTTATTTTTTGCTTTATTTTTATGGCTTAATATTTGTTAGAAAATTCTTTTTAATCAGAATTATCAGTATTGAATTTGTAAAAACTTATTTATTCTAAAATACTCCAATATAGCAAAACACTTATGAGGTTGCAATACCAAAAACAACTTGTCTATTACTGAGGGGACTATTAAAAGAACCATGAACGAGGGACCACGTTCTTTTATTACGTACAATGCAAAATAAACATTCTAAGTGATTCTCAGGGATCAAATTAAATAAGAGCCACTTAAAAAAAATACAGTACACTACAAGATGCAATATGTTTTTATTCCTACCAGTTTTCTGTTGCTCATCCAGCTGTGTCTGAGGAAACTCCACATCAAACGTGATAATAAGTGAACCTCGAATGTTGACGTTATCAAAGTTGGGTAGTCCTTCACCCTTTTTCCACATGCGAGCCCCAGGTTTGGTGATTTTGTCTCTGACTATATGGACCTTTTCAACACGAGAAAGAAGTTGAATTTATAATAAACAGTTTGAACACTACAAAGTGTTAGTCTGCAGGGATCAACACCTTTACCTTGTGTCCATCCAAATGTACGATGTCCATCTCAAAGCCGACCAGTGCCTCCACCAAGGAAATGGTGACATTGGTATAAAGGTCGTCTCCTCTTCGTTCAAACACTGGATGCCTGAAGAAACAAAAAAGAAAACAGCAGAGCCAAAAATTAGGATACAAAGATCAGATCTGAGTTTTCTTCAAGATGGATTAAATCTAGTTTCTAGATTAGATTTGATTATGAGTGTTTTAAATGAGCTGACAAACATTTACCCACAATTGACAACAGAAACTTGTTAGCTCAAAAACATAAAGCCTGATATTTACTAATTTCTCTGTGCCATCCACTGTAAACAATCCCAAATTAATGAAATAAGCTGCAATGCTGTCATCTAGTAACTAGTAACTAGTAACTAGTTTATCATCCTTGATGTTCTGTGTTCATGTGTTACGAAGGAGTTAGTTATGGGTATTGGAAGGAGTATGCGGTGTTTGGATAGTGTAAGAGGAGAAAAATGTGTTAGCTGGATTGAGAGCAATAAATAAGTTTAGAATTAGTTGCTGAAGTTGTAGGGATCTGACTTTCCCTCTGCCTTTGGAGTATTTTACTATTTTTAACGCAAACACCATTTGGCAAATTTCAGGCATCGCACTACTGGGTTTTCATTATTGGAGGAGAAAAAAAAACTTGATAATGATTTTTACAGATAATACAAATGTGTAATGTATCACCTCTACAATATAAAATAAAAAGCAAAAAAAAAGCTAAAAGGGTTGGCTAAAAGAAGGCCAAACAACAGTAGACAATTGGAGCAAAAGATTTTAAGCTACAAACCAAAAACATTGCAACATTTAAAAAAAATCTAATTAATGGTTAATTAGTCAATGAGAGTAATATAAATAGAAAACAACAAACTTTAAGACTTTGATGCGAAAGCGAAGATCTCCAGGCTCTCCATCAATGTGAGGTTCTCCTGTTGTCACATAACAGATGTTAACACAATGTTCTGAGGATAAAGATATGATCAGACCACAATGCTAAATATAAGCATCATGTCATTTTACCTTCTCCGATGAAAGGATATTCCATTTCATCTCTGACTCCCTGTTCGATCTCCACCTCTAGGGTTCTTTCTTCGTTCACTAGCCTAGAGACAAAAATAAACATGTCAGATATGGACCTGGGCTTCACTCAAACCAGAGGAACTGATTTTTTTTTTCTAAAAAAACTAAAAAAAAACACTCTGTAAACAGTGTATATGTAAGACTCACTTTACATTAGGACACTCATCGCACACCGTCTCTTGGGTCATTTGGAAACGACCTGGTCCAAGCTGTGTCGTCCTCATTTCCTGTCTGCAGTTGCATTTTCTTTTTCCAGGAGCTTCTTTAGCTACAGGTTTATTACGAACAACCTAGGAGTAAAAAAAATGTCTTAATACATAATAATTTAAACTTCTAGCAAACAAATGATTGCAGGCTATGTTCTAGAAATCCCAAATGTTCACCTACCTCTACAAAGTTCCCAGAATACACCTCCTCCAGTGTGACCTCCAAGTCTAATATGATGTCATTTCCTCTGGGGATGTTCCTGTCCTGCTGCTGTCGGTTTCCTCCAAACATAAAACCAAAGTCTCCGAAAAAGCTGTAACAAAAGAAAATACAATATTGTATATTTAGTTTCTGAAATTTATTTTTTATACTAACAGATGGTATAAAAAACATTTTTATTCACACTACATCTAACATATAAGGGTTGCAAAATTCCATGAATTCCACAAGGTAATGATTAGAAATTTAGGGATTAGAAATCTAGAGATTTCTAGTTAAATGTCAACAATACAAACACTCTGAATTTTTTTTTTTTAAACATGGTATGAACAAAATGTCCAGTCTACTAAGTTTTTAGTATTTAAGAGATGAAACCAACCTAGAGAAGATGTCATTGTGGGAGCTGTGGTGTCCTTCTTTGAGCCCATCTTCTCCATAGGCATCGTACTGTTTTCTTTTTTCCTCATCTGAAAGAACCTACAAACATACATATACATGGTGTGAACGTTACATCAACAAATCTTGAACCAAAATGGGGTAACTAAACATTGTCTCTCCCTTGACAGGTTTATAAAAGAAGATGTGTTAAAAAGTCTTCTGAGTAGACAAGAAAATAGCCAAAATGCGAATGTAAGGAAGGCAAAAAGTAGTTAACCTGCTTTTGGTCAGTCTGTGTTTTCATAAAGAGTTGGTAATGACTAGATCACCATCCTACATGAAGTAGGAGGCCATCTTTCATACAATGCATTTACAGTTAACCTTTAAAACGGCTAACTTAAACTTAACTTAAAATGCCAACACTAGCTTATAATCCACCAAAATCGTCTGTAAATTGTTATTGCTCTTCTTTTAATTGTTTTGTTTTTACCTGTAAATTGTCTTCTCTGCCTGTAAATCATCTTAGAATTTGTAAATTGTCTTGTGTTTGTAAATTGTTCAGCTGTCTGTAAATTATTTTGTCTACAGAATATTGTTCACTTGTAACTTTCTTGGCTGCATGTGCACTATTGTCGCACTTTGAGTGTGTTGCTTATGGCCCTGTGGCTACACATGGCTACATTACCCTGTCCCTTCTGACACGGGGCTACCACCAGAACGTTTATGGCTACATAACCTGTAATGGACCCATTTAATATTTTTTTGGTTAAATGTTCATTAATGTACATTGTCCTCCTATAACAAATAAGAGATAAACAATATCAGCAAAACATAAAAATAAAACTTAAGTTTGTAAATTTAACAGAGTCATAGTCTAATGCGAGCTGTAAAAAATAATTAGCTATTGGTTTATCTTAGCTAAAACCAAGAAGTATTTCACAGTAGGAAAAAGAAAAAGCTCATTTTAAATCTGTTTTTTTTTTTTTTTTGTTTAACATAAAAGCACCACTGGCTCAGTAAATGTCGCATGAAGTACGACGTTTTAAACTAAATATTAGTAAATACCCAAGTTTACCATTTGCAAATCTCCCATTTATCCACATCACAACTAAAGCCTGCACAGCCAATCAAATGCAGCCACACGGTCTTGTGGACCAATCACATTCGGCGTGTGTGTTTCCTACAACAACCAAACAACAGCTCAACTAGACTCCAATGTGTGGGACCTGGTCATCTGTATCTTATCGTGTCCACACAAAAATAAACCATTTTTGTCCAGCTAAAGCACCGACATTGACCAGACCCACCTCATACGCTGCTCCCAGATCCGCAAACTTGTCTTGGGCCTTTGGGTCGTCCTGGTTCCGGTCCGGATGTAACTGAAGAGCTAGTTTTCTGTAGGCCTTCTTTATATCCCGGACTGACGCTGTCTTACTAACGCCCAAGATTTTATAAAAATCTCGTCTTCATTGAAAAGAAAAGAGACAGAGAAGAGTCCGGTTAAAATGAGCCCTGGTAACGACCTGACATCGTTACCCTGAATTAGCATACGCTATAACACGTTTACTGTGCTAAGGAAATTAAACCTTCACATTCTACGTCTAACGTCGGAAGATTCAGTAATATTTGCCCTCGTTCTTAGCGTTTTTTTGTGAATTTTCAAAAGGTAGCAGGGTTTTACTAAAGACTGGATAGATAACAGTTCCTAGAATAAATATGCGCATTTCAGATTTATTGTGGAAAGGTGTAAATTCTGACATGCGTCCTTACGATGATACATAATTATTGAATCAACAACAATCTCTACTTTTAAGGGAGATTGTACAAGGAACTGGCTAAATGCTAATGCTAGCTAATACCGGTTGTTTTAGTTTGGGATTAGCCATTAGCATGCATATTTCATACGTTTTTGTGCATAGAAGCAGGATATAAAAACTTCTACAGAAAACCCATCATGAGTAGATTTGATTTAACACTGACAATGCGGTATTAGTAGGTGAGCTTGTCAACACCGGGTGTTTGAGTTTCCTCCTCACATGTAGATCGGAAATAGACCAATCACAGTGGAACATGTGTACCAGATGGAGATGCTGCCGTAGTTCAAGCACCGACTTTAATAACACGAAGTCACTTACCCAGCAAACACCGCAGCGATGAAATAAAGAAGGAGGCAGCAAACACTACACACGTTCATCCCTTTGGTTGCCATATTTTGAATTCCCAGTGTCACTAATTGCAGCTGGTACAGTCAGCCGGCTACTGAAGGTTTAACCCAACTGTCAGTCACACACAGTTCTACTTCCTGCTGTCACAGAAAACCCTCCCACTCAGTACTCCAGTCCCCGCCTACAAACGTGAATCATTTGAACGTAATTATTATTATAAAATGTTGGTTTTCGATTTGTATTTCAGTATATTTTTTAAAGGATTAGGTTTTCATGAAATCCGTTAACCCCAATTTAACGTTTTTAAACGCCAAAAAACAATAAATATTATTTTTTTATCTTTGTAAACAGGCGATGTCCTAGGCAACAATTATTGCATTTTTTCATTATTGACTTTCTTTCCCGTCTATGAATATTTAGTAAATGATATCTAATTACAAGTTTCTCAATTGCCTCCAGTTTTATGCATTTTTGAACTGTCTTTATTGGCACTCTAACGTGCCAAAATGCGCATGACAGGAAGTTTCCCTGTGACGGCAGCGTCGCACAACAGTTGCGCGCGAAGTAGGAGGGGCCCAACCAAGGAAGGAAAAGGAGGAGAAAATGAATTTAGGTGCCTCAATATGTATTCGAGTTGACTCGCATTAAATAGAGCTCACAATTAACATGCCAGCAAATTCTTTGACCTGAGCCGCGGCTCACTCACTTCCATCCTGCGATACGGACGTTAACAACCGCTGCCGTTGGGACCTGGAACAGGAAGTAAGAACTAAGATAGTTAGCGTCAGCTGCTAGCTGCAGCCAAGTTCAAAATAAACACACTAGAACAAGATGAATTAAACAATTCACAAGGATAACAGCATTTTAATGACAACTAAAAATATCCCTACGTATATATCCCGACTGTGTTTGTATAAGGCTTATTATTTTGCCCCAAGTTATCTGTTATGCTACTGAGCCAAGCTTTGGTTACAACTTTTTACAGTGTGTGAAGCCGATTTTAACAAAACAGTATATACAAGGGTTGTATGATACGGGGTGAGATGGAAATTGTTGACTCGCTGTGGCAACCCCTGAAAAATGGGATAAGCCGAAAGGAGAAGAAGAAGATATACAAGTGTTGTATGAACGGAATAAGCCTAATGTATGCGCCGTATATTTGTTTTTGTACTGTCAAATGTTGTTGTTGTCACTTCCTAATTTTTCATATTATGTCCCCCTGCAGATATGGAAGAAGACCGTGTCAGCATATGGCCACGTATGGAGCCCTTCTTACTCGGGGCCCTACAGGTGATCATATCATAACAAATCAAATCTATATTTTATATATATCAGTTGACTGAATCTCATTACCTATGTCAGGTGGCGCCCTCTTCCAAACTGGGCCTTCACTACCTGCGCAAAATGGCAACCTATGTACGGACACGGGAGGGTTGTTTTCCCATGCTGGGCTGGCCCATGTGGAGACACATTGCCTGTGGTAAACTACAGCTTCCAGACGACTTAGCCTGGCTCTACTTTGAGACTTTTGACCTTCTTAGAGGACATTCAGCAGAGGAGAGGCTTGAGTGGGCCGAATGTCTGTCCCAGTGCTCCAACAAAACTGAGCTGGACCAACAGAGGAGTAAGGTGAGTAAATGAAAATCATAAAGTAAAGATAGGCTGAGGGACAAACATCCAAAGATCAGTTTACATAGACATGTAATTCAATCTCTTTGTCCCAGTTTACATCCTTTGTAACATGTGTTTGAGTTATTAGCCCCAGGTGAGGTTGATGATGTAACACAGAACCTGTCTCTTTCTGAGTAATGCAATCTTGTGCGAAAAACAAACTGTAAAATTGAAGTGAACGAAAGATCGGTCAAGTTGCACTTGAAATTTTCGTAATGGTTGATTTTCTTTTTTTAACTCCTTGTTTTCTTTCCTTTTTTACATTATTCAGGCCCTGCGAAAAATCTTAAAAATTGATTATATTATGTATAATTTCTAGGGGTGTGAAGATTAATTATTTTAATATTTCCGATTATTTTGGATCAGGTATCGATCTGTGACCTACAAAATCCGAGTGTGTTGGTCAAAAAAGCCCCGATCAATTAAAATGCAGTAAAACGGTCCGATGATTCGGATTTTTGTCAGTGGATCGACTATTGACGTTAAGACATAGCCGCGACATTGGCTGTGTGTGTGTGTGTGTATATATATATATGTATATGTGTGTGTGTGTATATATATATGTATGTGTATATATATATGTGTGTGTATATATGTATATATATATATGTATGTGTATATATATATGTGTGTGTATATATGTATGTGTATATATATATATATGTGTGTGTATATATGTGTATATATATGTGTGTGTGTGTATATATGTATATATATATGTATATATGTATGTGTATATATATATATATACATATATACACACACATATATATATACATATATACATA
>JAFBJS010001154.1:66837-108088 GCA_016785265.1 Paraplagusia blochii
ATCATCAAAGTGAACAGTGGGCAGCTTTGAGCGCCCGGGGAGCAGTGAGTGGGGATGGTGCCATGCTCAGTGGACCTCAGCGATAACTTGACGGCAGAGGGATTCGAACCGGGGGCCTTGCGGACCCAAGTCCGCTTCCTTAACTAATAGACCACCAACTGCCCCTTCATGCCCAAATAACTACATAAAGCTCAGGAACCTCAGGAAAACGTATGCTTTAGATGTTTTATGTTAAAAATGTGGTAAAAATAAGCTAAATGTTCCAGTTGCAGGTGAACATATTAAATAACATCAGATAAGATCAGATGGATGGGTAAATTGACAGATGGAAACAGATTGATAGACAGGCGGACAGACAGATAGACAAATAAACAGACAGACAGATAGAGAGATACTGTAGTTAAATGAATGGACAGACAGACAGATGGTGCAAACCTCAGTCCAGCGATGCTGCTGGAGACATAAAAAGTGAGCATCACCCAGGGCAGCCTTTGTCTCATTCTTTCCTCCAAACACAAACAGGAAGTCTTTACCTGACAAAAGCAAACCGGAGGGACAATCACTTAGAGTCTAAAACACAGAAAAAGGTAGATGTAGATGTAAACCAGTTGTATATGCCACCTTTGTAATGGACGACGGTTGCAGTGTGTCTCCATCTAGGTGTTGGTTCATCACCTGTACAGAACATCTGCTCTACACACAGTTTAACTGCATCTCTGTTCTCTGAGAGATCACAAAGGTCCAGGTTTACTTTAAACAAAGTTTTGATTGGGTTAAGTGGAGAGGAGCGACCTCCAAAAACCACAGCACCTCCACCAGGGCAGGATGTGACAGTGTGATAAAGTCGGACACCTGGGGAAAAAAAGAAAAGAAAATGTGTTTGTAATAGAAATGATTAGGAAGGAATATACACTATTTGTATTGTATTTTTTAAAATATATTATTTTTAAACAACATAAACTATAAGTTAATCTCTCAGTAGTTAAAAATTCGCACATTATTACGTTAACAGTATAGAGATGAAGTTAAGCAGGTATGGTTGCTCTGACCTACATCTGCTGATGGTTCCACATTCCAGGATCTCCATCCATCAAGACTTCTGTGAACGACCTTACTCGCTGATCTTCTGCCTTCTCGGCTTGAACCTCCTGTGATCAGAACCAGCCCTGGACTCACAGAAGTAGATGCCATGGCCAGACCACCAACACAGACTGATACAGTCTTTACAGGCAGCAAGGACGGCCTCCAGGATGGGACGACAGGTGATAACAAAGACACTTAAAGAAGAAAATACATACACAGGTTTAAGACCTAAGTGGTAAATATAAACCTCTAAGGTTATACTTGGTTGGACGATTACCTGCAGGGGTAGAGAGTAGAGCATGAGCTAGGCAGGAACCTCTAGATGCTGTCAGGATGAAGTAGTGGGAACATTTCTGATGCCACTCCTAAACAACAGACAAGGTTACAAATCTTTTTTTAGTTTATAGGGTGAATATAAAATGGCAGTAAACTTGTTTGGTTGCTTGAATGAATACTAAAAAACAGGAATATAACAATACATTACATATGACACAAATGTGACAATTTGCTTTTGTTGAAATAAAACATTAAAGATGCAAGTTAATATTAGTTGGCCGGTATCATTGGCTCAAAACTAACATAATTACTTGTGTTGTTAAGATTGATATAGTTTTTTTTCCTCAGATAATAAAAATCTGACAACACATGTGTGGGTTTTAACAAATTTCCTGGAATCACACATTAGGTTCTGAGACGATTTCCTCAGTTTTGGGAGCAGATGACGTATAGTATTGGTCAATATTTGTGTCAAAAACATTGCAAATCAACTTATAAGAAGTGGATAGGTATAACTCTAATGGTCAGCTGTAATACTGTGAGACTACACACAGTAGTACTGCAGGTGGCGGTGGTGGTGGTATGCACCTAAAAACTTTGGTTGTCACTTGCTTTAAACCAAGACATTGGGCCCCTGAGCAGTGTTAAAACTCAACATAGGCAAAACTTCTTCAACAGACAAATTAAACTTTTTCTATATTCTAGTGAAATATCTCCAGATCGGGTTTGACATTTAATAGGAGGAGATCATTTTTGATGTGTAAAGTTTAGGTAAAAATTTAAGGCCATCCATACTCTTGCCTTTTTCATATCTGTCCAGTCTCCTCACAATGCCACTCCCGCTTGCTCCCTTCGCTTCTCCTCACTGTCCCCTCTGCCCGCCTAAGTACGGTACTATGGGGAGTAGAGCTTTCGTTTGCTCTGCTCCCCAATGCTGGAATGCATTCCCCCAGACATTTGCAATATTGACTCTCTACTTCTTTTCAAATCCAGACGCAAAACTCATATGTTCCAACTTATCCGCATATTATGATAACTATGATAACATAGTAGGCAAAAGATCCTTTACTGTGGAAAAAATATGCATCAAAAATTGTCAATATAATACTAATATTTGAATAATAAAATAAAGATGTGCCTAAGGTTATTGTTTCCGCTGGGTGGTCAGAGATCTATTTTTTGGGTCCTTACTCATAATGTTTAATGGTCAGTTTTGATGATTCAATAACTGTTTAAAAGTAATACTAATTGTTCAGATATCCCTGTGTCAACGATGAAATATCCTCATTAATGTTTAATAATGGTCAATGATTTTTTGGGGGAAACTGCCTTAAATAAATATATTTGTCATTTAAGTTCTCTGTATCACAGTCAGAATACAATTAGAACAATTTTGTGGCAGCAGATGTTGTATTTATTTCACCTCATACTCATCAAAAGGCTCCAGAGAATCAATTCTTCTTTGCTCCTCCTCAGGAACCAGCCCAAAAGAGAAATCATTGATGTCCAGACACACACACTGATCCCAACCCTGTAAACACAAGTACTCCGATTAGCAGAGAGGTGAATTTGTTGACTGTTTACTGTTGTGGAGACTAACCTTTTCTAGGAATCTCAGTTTTTGTGCAACAGCATCAGGATACTGCCGGAGCGCATGAAGGGTGGAATTTAGTTTCTGAAAATGTTCCTGCATGATCACACCAAAGGGATCACATGGATGGATCTGCTCATACAGAACGAAGAGTGACTGAGGAAAAAGCTTTGCCGCCCATTTGATGACATTGTCTGACCTGAAATTCGCAATTATTTGATGAACATTTATCAGGTTAATACTTAATACATGATTAGGTTATCTTGTTTTATTTGTTTTTACCAGTTTGTCTCCATGTAGGTGAGAACCACTTCAGAGAGAATAAGAGTAGGGGATTCCCACTCCAAACCAGCTGAACTCAGAGCTTCTTTCACTTGAGATTCTTCTCGGATGTCCACCCCCAGGAGACGGTATTTACCACTCCACAGGTGTAAAGCTCCTGCAAGCACAGCTCAATTTGGATCAGATTTGCATTTCTTTTTGGCAAATTTTGTGCGTTTCTGACAACGTAAAAATTAATAAATATCCGGAAGGTCGGAATCTTTTCTTTTATTAAGCGTGGAAAGTTCTTTATACTTAAACTGGAATAAAACAAAGAATTATGACAAACCAAGGCTGCTTACACCCCAAATATTGAACAGATTAAGAAATCTGTATTAAATGTTTGCAGTTGCTACAACAACTCTCAGTTGGTCATGTTATCAGAAACACTTTTTTTTTTTTTTTAATTTGGCCTTAGTTAAAAAAATTGACAAACCTGTAGAGTGTGGTGAATGCTCGTCTAACATCCCCCTTAATGTATTATTATGCAAAATCAACGAAGCTTTACGTCGCGCCACATCTGGAAAATCCATCTCAAACACTACAGTTCTGGTCAGGGCTTTTTCTGCATGCAGGCGGAAATATAACGAGTCAAAGCCTGCACCAAGAGACAAAATCTGTAAGAAGAGGAAAACAGAGCATTCAAATAAAGGGTGTTAGTTTTGAATCAATTGATTTTCAGAAATTTTCAGAGATTCATTTTCAGAGATTCATGAAACAGTAATGGTGGAAACCTACCTGTCGTTTGGGACAGCTCTCAGTCACCTGTAGGAACTTTCTCACACAATGGTTCACAGCTCTCCAGCGGATATAGTAACCTCTGGAACAAAATACTTCATTTTTACTTAATTTAATCATTAACTCATATTTGCTGTTCATTTAGTCCAGTTAGTCGACAGCTCTGACCTGTTAATGAGTGGTGCTCTTCTGGCAACTTTACACACAAAGTGTTGAATAAATGTGTCTTTAAAGTAGCCCTGAGCTGCTGCTGATGCTTTACTGACCACACTGTTGTCATTGGTTCCTTGCACCTGCATCAAGGCAAATGAAAACAAAATGATTACATCAAATTCATTATGTATAGAGAAAGACTAAACTTTTCTAGGAATCTCAATCTGAAAATGTTCCTGCATGATCAGAAAGGGTGTCAGAAAAATTCGACCTCATTTATTATTTGGTGGAAAAACATAGCCGTCTAATACAACGAATAATGTAAATTATACACAAACACACACACACATATGTATATGTCAAATTAATTGAATAGATTGCAGTACATGCCATCGTAACACCAGCAGTTAATCATTCTCAATAATTTTATAGAATAGTATATGGTTTCTTACCGCTGTGTCTTTGCCCTCTTGCTTCTTCCTGTTTGTTGTTGGCATAATGTTAGAAATATGTGTCCAGTTCCAGGAAAAAAAACTTATAATAACTTATGATACTTGTGTAGTTGTGTCTTCTCTGGAGAACATGTTACATACACATTGCAAGACGCCGACACGGAAGCAAAATATTCAACCTTTTCCGGTTCGCTTGGGGGAACTTCCGGTCCGTCCAATTTGCCGTCTGCAAGCGACTGCTGTACAATACACTCTGCTACAAAGTAATAATAACAATAATAAATACAACAATAATAATAATAATAGGGCGAGATGGATAATGTTGACTCGCTGTCGTAATCCCTAAAAAAGTGACAAGCCGACAGAATAATTATTATTATTATCACACGAAAAAATACATTAATATAATAATAACAGTAATAATAGTAATTTTGCTACATGCCATTACACTTTATGCATATGGTAGTTGTCCATAATTGTTACTACTCACATATATTAAAGTTATTGAAGATTATGCTGTGATTCACTAAACAGAATTACCTTAAAAATCATTATTGTTTTCCAAAAATCAAATATTAAATTTAATGCGTCTTCTGAGTGCCTAAATTAACATACAACTACAGAATGCGTTACCACCCCTTGCCGGATTCAATTTCACAATTTTCTAGGGCATTATACGGGTTCAAGGTTCAGCAGACAGTCTAATCTGCTGTCGGCTGAATGCGGTTATTCTACACGGGTTTTGACGATGCGTCAGTCAGTGCGCATGCGCGTCACCGTACAGGAAATGTGTTAAGGGTTTTTCTTCCCACCAGCTGAAAAACCGAAAACTGTCAACACACTGAAAACCAGAGCTGCGACACCTAAACCACACGTCCAAACGGTAAATATGCGTTCATTTTCTCTCTGTTTGACGCTTGAAATTCAACCACAAAACCATTGTTTTTATTTCGACGTCAAATTTCAATTCCTGGGTTTTGTTGATTCCGTTAGCAATACACCCCAACAGATAGATACCGAAGATGAGATAACATTATTTCTCATAAGCCACGCGCAACCGCCAGGGCACCGACCTGTCATTATCACATCATGACAATAAGAACAAATACGATAAAATATTATTGTATTATTTCTTTTGTACGGGTAAAGTTACACTGTCACAGTAGCATAAAATAATTGCAACATATCAATACAGGGAAAGATCAGACAGACAGAGATATTTTTAAAAAAGACACTCTATTCAGTGTAGGTACAGGTTTTTGAACATATCCGATTTTTCTGTTTCTGGCCTAACGCATGATGTCCGAGGGTTTTGGTCTGGTTACAAGTTTACTTTAGTTGGATGATGAATATTTTGGTTAATATTTAGCTGTGCTTGTCCATTTACTGTAACAGTTTTGGTAAAAAATACAATTTCAGCTGTTTAGACTCATTTGGCTTAGTTGTATGATTAGCACAGTAATAGTAACAATAATAATAATAATAAAACATGGATCTATTTTGTGGCACATTGTCAGTTGCATAGATACTTATTGTTTATATTTTGTATTATGGAAGTAATCTATTACTTATACATTACTTTTCTGGCACCTCATAAAAATTTAGAGCAGTTATCAATAGTCTTTATCATCTCATAGTAGTTCATACAGCAAAATATTTGGACCTGATATCCGGCTTTTAATGTCTCTACACAGACAAAACAGAGAAATAACAGACATCTCCAAGCTGCCTACACCAACAGTGAACCGCAGTCAGTTTTGTTTTGAGAGGACAGAAACTGACTAAAGTGTCCCCTCCAGAGGAGGCCCAGTCCCCACCGTCCCGTCTCCTACTCGGGCCGCTATGAGCACCAGAGGGAGCGGAGGCCGCACCAATGGTTCTCTGCCGCAGACCAAGATCTGCCAGTTCAAGCTGGTGCTGCTGGGAGACATGGCTGTGGGAAAGTCCAGCCTAGTGCTGCGCTTCGTCAAGGGGCAGTTTGATGAGTTTCAGGAGACCACCATTGGAGGTGAGGACGATCAAAACGAGACAAAATAAAATAGCAATGTCTGATTGTTGCTCTCCCTGGCAACGTTCAGCTTCCTGTCAATATACTGTACCTCCTCACCCTGTTATCCATCCCTCTGTCTAGCTGCATTCCTGGCCCAGTCAGTGTGTCTGGACGACACTACCGTGAAGTTTGAAATCTGGGACACTGCAGGGCAGGAGCGATACCACAGTCTGGCTCCTATGTATTACCGTGGAGCCCAGGCTGCCATTGTTGTCTTTGACATTACTAAACCGGTAAATCTTCTCACCGACCAGTAATTGATTTTTTTTGCTGCATAAGATGTTTTATTATTGAGTTTTTCTTATAAGAATTAGCTCAAGAGCTGGGAAGTGATTATGTTTACTACTGAATAATTGATTATTCTATTTTCTGGACCATGAGGTGGAGTTTAAAACTTATAATTTTCGAATAATTCAACAACGTGTCTTATAGTGCAGTGAGCGTTATGTGTGGATTCTGGATGTGTTAATGGCCTCTAACAGTGCTCAAAAATCAGTCAAAATGGTTGGGTACATCTTTGCTAAGCTTTAAGCCACACCGATTTATGTTTTGATGGAGCCTTATGGCTACTGTAGTGAGAAGCCTGGCTGTGTAATACTGTACTATACTGTGATTGGGCTTCACTTTAATGTTATGGTGTGTGTAAGGTCCCCATGATGCCACTGTTTACGAGATTTGCTAACAAAGCAGATTCCAAACTCAAGGCTGGAATCATCACTGAGTAGCTTCAACCAGACTGATTCTGATAATGACAAGACTGAACTGAGCGTGGTTGAGACAGAAATCTCCCAAGCTGTAAACTCAGGCACTGAAAATGAAAAATTTGATTTGGTGTAGAGGAGGAAACTGAAAAAGTAAGTTATTCTGACTGAGTTGGTTAAAATCTGAGGTATCTTAACAATTTTGTGTCCCTTAATGAGCCTTATAATTCAGTGGGTCATATGTATGAGAGAACACCGAAAATCGGTGTGCCTATGGTCCAAAAATGCTAAGGTAATATTTTTTATTTCACAGCCACAATTTGAGAACCATGTTACTGATTGTGTTTGGTACTAATGTACAGGAAACGTTTGAAAGAGCCAAAGCCTGGGTAAAGGAGCTGCAGAGACAGGCGAGTCCCAACATTGTTATCGCTCTGGCTGGAAACAAGGCTGACCTGTCAGAGAAGAGACTAGTAGAATATGAGGTAATGAGAAAAATGGTGTCATCAGCATTCACATAGTTGTCCTCAGATAAGGGATGAATTTTTTTCTCCCTTGGGAACTGGTTACATTGTGTCTGGAACAAATTGAGCCCATGAAACAAAAATACTTTTTCCTGTTTTCTCTATACGTGACAAAGTATATGATAAAAGCATTTAAACCTTTATGCATGGCTTGTAAATGCCATTTAGTTTACACAATCGTCCATCTTTCTGCACTAAGACTCCCTATCACAAGACAATGACACATAGAAGTGTGAATGCTGATTTTTTGAAAAAAAAAAAATTATAATAATTTAATAAATTACCTGTTGTTTTTATTAATGGCTGTTGAGGCTGACCTCAGAGGGTCTGGCTTAAGTCTATTGTCTTTATGACAACATAGTCCATGCATTTTTAGCAGCTAGCATTCTGATGTTGAACGCAGGTGTTGGCATCAGGTCTGTAGTTGATCTGTTTTTTTTTTTGCAGGAAGCGCAAACGTATGCTGAAGACACCGGCCTGCTCTTCATGGAGACTTCTGCTAAGACAGCCATGAACGTCAATGAGCTCTTCCTAGCCATTGGTGAGCTATTGTATTTACTTTTACTGCGTTTCTTTTATCAATGTTACGAAACACATTGGTCCAGCAAAAATAGCACAATGGTCAAATGGGCAAATTGCACTGTTTTTAAAAACGTGTCAATTCATGGTCAGCAAATTATTTCTCTTTAACTTGACAAAGACTGTGATTTCATGTTATTAGTGAAAAGTGCTACTTACCAGTTTTTTTTTCCATTAGTGTTGTAAGTACGGATGCTCCCAATTTTATCCCAAAGAAAACATTCCACTGAAAGTGCAATTTGTGTTTTCGATTGAAAACTTTCACCAAAACAAAATGCCAATCAGGGAGGTATTATGACGCAAGCAAAAACAGCGGCCAGCATGGGCTTGTCAGGAAGAGTGGAAATATTTTAATTTATCGTACAATATAAAGCACATACTAGCACGATCCAGGCTGCAATGGACGGAGAACCTGCTTGGAGACGCAGAAACTTGCAGAAGCTCAAGAGTAGATCATTGTCTAAAATATTAATCAGGTGATTCCCTCTTTAAAGAAATTCCTTAGGTACTTAATTAAAATAACAGGTAGACCTCTTCCCAACTGTCAGTCGATTTATTCATTTTGCATTGATTTTATTCAGGTTTAGTGATAAAGCAGTGGTACTAATAATTGGCATAACCTTTTTTTTTTGGTGTTTCAGTTTTTTTCAGTGCGTCATTAATTTTCTTATATTTTTATGTTGCAAAAACAGCAAAGAAGATGCCAAAAACAGATACCCAGAACCCGACACATGCAGCACGACATCGCGGCGTCAATCTGCAGGACCCTGACGCCCACTCCACCCGGGCCTGTTGCGGAGGAAACTAGACCCAAACCACCCAGCAAAACCACCTGGTACCCCCAGCATCCACACCACCGCCACTGCAGACCTACGATTGTCCTCCCTGCCTTTTTCATTCAACCTGAGGGCACTAAAGAGATTCCCAGCATCTCCTCACCTAACACTCCATTCCCCCTCCTGTCATTGAGAAGAGGCAGAAGTTTTAGAGGAAAGACGGAGAATGTTAATAGGGGAGAAGGGATTTCCATCTGTGTCAAACAGGAGGGTGTTCAATTCCAGATATAATATCATAAAGGTCCGACATTAGTGTTAGGCCAATGTGTAAATATTGGGAAATAGTTTGCCTAAAAAATTGAAGGGGTCTCTATAGAAGGATTAACCGCTACAGCCTGGTGTAAATAAAGAACAGACATTCATAGGAGTTATTTGTTTTTAAATTTGTTTTAGGGTTCTTATTTATTTTCCTCAACTTCTTCAACCCAGTGTAAAAAAAAAAACAAAACATCCAAACCCCTCAGTTACTTTGAAAACTTATGATCAATTTTCTTCCAGGCCTATTTAACTGATAAAAATCTCAAAACGTAGCTGTGAAAGCTGAGAAAGTTCTGAACTCGAAATATTCAACCTAATCTACTTTTTGATCACCAGGTTGAGATAAAAACATTAGTGTTAAACCCAAATTGTTAGCTGCCTGCAGTTCTAGTGTTGAAAGCCCTGCGTCGATTTCATGCACAACCTTTGACCATCTGAACTATGTGTCTTGATTATTTTGTTCAGCTTCAACTTGTCGTGGCACAGTTTGAAGAAAATGTTCATGTTCAATCAAATGGGTGTGTTGCAAATAAATATCACTAGGTATATTTCAATTTCTTCATCGTGGTCAAAGCATAAAGGAACCGAGAGACAAAGGCACCTGGAATATGATTGATGAATGGATTGGACTGGAAAACTTTGGGTGCTGAAATGGAAAAAAAAAAGTCTTTGATTTTCTTTTTTTTTTTAAATAACAGCGCCAGGAATGGGTCTTGCATTACTGAACACTAATTGAAACCATTTCTACTGCTGTCTTTGTTTTTAATATCAAAAGAGAACCTTGAAGCTTATTAGTGTCGTGACAGAAGTAGCACCTCATTACAGGAAGTTAAGTCATTGCCAAAAATGAATCAACACAAGGAAATAACCTACAATTCACACTTAGTGGCCTGAAACCACCTGAAGTCACATGCAATTGAAACCCTGACGAGCACCATGTAAAATAATTGTTCTGTATTGACTTCACTCCAGAGTCACCAAGATATATTCAAGTCAAACTCATTAACTTAACTTGTGATCTTGTGATGCAGAAATTGCTGCATGTAACAATCAGGACATTTGACAAGAGTTTTTAATCTCGAGAATATTTTAACCACAAATTTTACACCACAGCACAAAGAGGCCTCTGTTACCTTTATCGGTAAATGTTAGTATGTGAAATTAAAAGAAAAAAAAAAAATAAAACGCAAATTTGAACATAATTCAGTGACACCATGATTTATTTGAAAAGGGAAAAAGAGTTTAACAGATTGAGCAGCAAAGAGCAGGTGTACAATTTTAAAAAGAATTATAAAATAATTTTAAGACGCTGCTTAGCCTTACAAAACATCTTATTATCACCAGTTACTATCAGTCAACAGTGATGGCGCATGGGTTCAGTGTTCTATAAATGTTAAAGATTGTAAAGAGTTCAGCAAATCTGTAAATGAATGTGTGCCTGGCTCTGGGAAGGAAGGCTTCAACAATTTCCTGAATGACATGAAGATAAGATTATGTGCAACTTCCTGTCACTTTAAAGTCTCTTTAATCCTTGCCCTTGTTTTGGATGCTGGATGTGTATAAAAAAAAATAAAACACAGAACTCCAGAACAAAAGTCTGTTGTCTAAAAGTTCATTGATTTAATAAAATATATTTAAAAAAAATCATAATTGGGAAAAAGCTGAGATTTTGTGTAAATAAAAATGTATTTGTAGAGTCTGATTAAGGGTGAAAAGGGACAGAAGAATATTCTACACGCAACAGTTATTTTAACAAATTACCTAATTTCTCACTCACAGGTCAGGATTTATTATAAATGGAACTGAAAATGTAAAATACAGCCACCTTTATTTCATGGCATCAGAATCAAAGTTTAGTTTTCCTAATAGAAATCTGACAATTAATTACTGCCATGACCCAAAGTCTATTGAGAAATCTACTGCTAAGTGAAACATTTTACATCAATAAGGAAACTCTTGAGCAAGGCTTTTAAATCAGATTATACTTATACATTTTTAGTTGTGGAAGCAGTAGTGGATTAACATTTGCCTTGCTCTGATGTAAAACTGTCTAATTTCAGCATTCATCATTTAAAAAAAAAATTAAGTTTGCTTCCTCTCTCTGTTCATTGATTCAAATGGGTTCAGAAATTTTCAAAAAAAAAGTTTTCCTTGTCTTTTGTTAAGGAAATATGCACATTTCTAGGTTGCTGTCAAATTGCACAAAACCAGCTGTCACCAAGTACTGGATCAGATTTAAATAGGTCAACAACTGTGCCTTAAGGGTTCAGACCACACAGGGCGTAGACAGCACGATCAACACTGACTGACTGAGACACAATAATATAAAAATAAGCACCAGAAAGACTTCTTTAAAAGAAAAAATGTAAAACAATAGAAATTCATTCATTTGTTTTCAAAATAGAAAATCTGACTCTATTATACTGAGAATCTTAAAAATTGCCCCACAAAAAGTTGACATCAGTAAGCTGGTATTGTTGACTGTCTTAAGTCACAAAGGAACAGAAACTAACGGAGACTCACAGAGTCCTCACCCGTGTACCTCTTGTTTTTAATTTTCACCCTCGTCTTCCTCGTCTGCTGCTGCGTAGATCACCTGATTCCTGCGCTTGATTTTGGGGACCGTCTCTCTGCTGCCTGAATTCCCCGTCTCATTGCTGGTGCGTTTTAGAAAACGTGCCGGAGAAATGTCCAAATCATCGCTGAGCTCGTCCTTATCTACAGCCAAATCGCAGTGACTGGACATCGGGGTGGAGTGTAATGGAAGAGGCAAGCTCATGGAGCAAAGACGAACAGGTGAAATGTCCGATTTGGGATCGGGTAAAATCATGCGGCTCGGGGTGTGGACCTGGGATATTTTATCAGCGGCTTTTGCCAGCTCAACGTCTTTAGCCTTTTCGTCCGTGTCCTCCTCCTCCCACTCATCCTCTATTGTGATCTCATCCGGATTAAATGAATTTGATTGTCCTGATGTGTCAGTTGGATACTCACTGGGCTCTTCCCCGCTGCCAATGCTGTTTTCATCTTCATCCCCATCCTCTTCTCCTCCATTGCTGGACCGAAGTTTCCCCAGTTCACGTCGCCTCTGTCCGGCTTGAGCGTAGAGGTCTGACAGTCCGAGTGTGGCACAAAGCTCTGTGGTCTGAGGATTGGTGTTGAAGCTGGCTGTGGTTTTAGGCTGAGGGTTGTTTGGGTCGTAGGGTGTCACTGTGCGACTGAAGTTTTCTGGAATGGCGAGTTCTCCATTGAGGTCCTCCACCACCTGCATCATGTCAGCCTCTGAAGCTGAAAAGTCCCACCTGTCAAACACAGGTAAACAATGTCAATGACATATGCCCAGACAGTTTGGGCCTTGTATTCTGGTATTGAATTAAAAAGGATGACTTGACATTAAATATTTTCTGAAAACAATTACTTCATATCGCTCCATCATCTCCACACTACACAATGTCAAGATCATAAAAAGAAACTTATGGCATATATCGCGCCATAAAAAATCCTGTTCCTTCCTTATGGCAAGGCATTTTATGCAGAGCTTGCTTGCTTCTTCAGGACGTAATACAATTTTAGTTTGCAAGCAATTGAATGGACCACATGTAAATCGTTGTAGACCAGCTGTAAAACATGATCCACAAACTGATCTCTAGACAGATGATTGCTATGCCGTTTTCACTCTGGCACTTAATTCGGTATTCACTGCGAAGCCAAACCAGTTTCGTTCCCCATTTGCGTTCACATTACAAACTAACACGCATTCGCTCCTCAACTAATGCACATTAATTTATGGGTGTAAAGCAATATAAAGTAAAACGGTTGTTGCTGTTAGTTTAACGAGCTTGTAAAATGCTACGGGAGCGGCTCATCTCCTTGTCGACCGCTTGATGTTGCTGCGTTATTAGGAACAGGATTACAAAACACTTCCTCATATTTTCTCTCCTTATGTTCTACATTTGTTCTTTGTGTCTCCTTCTCATCGCTTTCATATGTTCCCTTGACCTTTCTTTAACCTGCTCCATTTATTCCTCAAAATTGCACGTGCATTTGTTGACAGAATTCATGTTGAATAAAAACCACATATTAACGAGATATCGTTATATAACCACGTGATCAAATTGAAACCAGACCATGGTTAGACTAATTCCCATTTGCTACCTTATTGTGTGTGAATGCAAAGCGGGTATCGAATGTGCAGCGAATACCAAATTAAACTGAATGTGAATGCAAAGTGAATTGAAGGCGGATTAGTTAATACGGGATCGAATCTGAATTACCTACTTCGGTATTCGATTCTGAATTGAATGAGAAAACTGTGTTAGTCCTTGTGCTCTGGAAAGGTTTAAACCCAAACATGCAGCCAAAACGGCCCTTCGTGGACCATCAACATGGCTGCCTCACTTGTTTTACTTTATGTAACTGATACAGACAATTCTCCCCTACAGTCTTATAGTGGACTTAATTAATTCAAAACAGCTTTATACATATGCTGGAATGAGTAGAAAATTATGACAAAATAATACAGCTAACTAAAATACTGCCAGAATTCTACGAGAATATGTATAGTCAGCAATTTCGTTGGGTTTACTGGAAAAACCTTATTAATTGTTAGTGAATAACCTAAAAGTAATATAATGGCATATTTGCCATACTTTGACCAAATTACATTCTAATTTCTAGCTAGGAAAAAAATGACCACATTTTTCCTCTTACCGCTCATGTAGGCCGTTGTTTTCTGGTGGGTTCCAGGGGTATGGGTCAGTCCTCTGCAAAATGTTTGTGGATTTTAGGATAGCAAGCCATTCTGGATCATATTCAAGACCCTCAGAGGAACCGGCTCTATCGGGAACATCCAGAATCTGTCACACAGGAGCCTTAAGTTATTAAAATAATTCAACAAAAAGCCCACAGGTTTTAAGTCCAAAATAAAAATATCCTTTCACCTGTAGAAATTCCCTGTATGGCAAACATTTATCCAGAGACAGGAACTTAGTCACTCGTGGCGCAGAGTTATCTTTAGGCTACAAGGAGAAACTTGGTTGAGTAATTTGAATAAGCATTTCAAATGTATCTTCAGAAAACATCAAACTTACAGGATGCTGCATCACTGCAGCAAACTTGACATGAAGATGAGCAGAGAACCAGTAGTTTGGTTGCAGGTGAGTCAGTAGCTCTTCAGCTGCAGGACTTCCCAGAAGGTTGGACTCGACTTCATGACGCAAAAACTTTTTCTTACGCAGTAGTTCACCCGTGTTTCCATAGTGGTAGATTCTACGAGGCCAATCATGGCTCATAAAAATGTCTATGGGCATCTTGATCTTAGAGATGTGTCAAAAAAACAGAGAAAAGAGGTGTGGAAGAGAAGGACAATAAAAAAAATTTAGTCACTTAGAGCAACAGTTGGACAGACCATGAAATACCTAATATGGTTCACAGCAAAGTCCCAAAGGGAACATGAGTCATAAAAAATGTTTTTAGAGCAATATTATTGGAAAATAACAAGTAAGTTTTGGAACCAACAAATGCCCGGAGTGGTGATTTTGATCATTTTGGAAATAGCAAGAAGTAAGTTTGTCAAATAAAAACCAACAACCCTGTCCCTTATCTACCTTTCCTAAATATAACTGTGTATTGAGTAAAATCTTTTTAATGTTTTAATAAAAACACAGCTATGGAATACCTTGCTGAACGCACAGTGAGAAACGCACGTTGCAGATTCGTTACAATAGTGACATTTATCATTTATTTATTAAGCTTGGGTATCAGTAGAGAAGTCTGACAACTTCCCTAAAACAAAATGGCAGGAGAAAAATTGTTTGTTGTCCAAGCCTTAGGGCTCTGTCTGTTAGACGCAGCGATTTCAAAGACATCTGAGTATGCCAAAGAATACTATGTTCCAAACAAATCCTCAGCTCTATACAGAGACCACAGCCTGACTCAGTGATATACTACAGTAAGACCAAGTATGGAGTGAATGAGGATCAAGTGGCGAAAATATACTCGGCACAAGGACTTGGCCAATTGATGTTTTTATGACATATTGCACCCTTTCCAGAATAAATACATACTCTCTTTTCCTCGCATATGCTAATATTGTCTGTCACGAAAGTGGTGCAGCACATTGAGAGAATCGGCCGCAGATCTAACAGTCGATGCAAATGGTGTTAAATAAGAAAGAAAAGCAAACAAATCTAAATTTCTGAATCCTGTAACATATTCCACACACCTGTGTGAACTATGCCTAAATAGCTAAATCATTTTTTATTGTTGTTCTCATTTTACTCCATCACTATTTGATTTTAAGTTCTTTTTTACACTAAGTGCTCAATTGAAGTTTTATTGGCGATTGTGCATATTGCAATAATGATTTTTTTTGCAATATGTAAGTGATAAACTTGTTAAATTACACATTTGTTTTATAACAACTGAGACAATATCACAACAAAGTTAATCTGTTAATATTTTGTTTACAAATATATTGTGAGTGATTTTTGTGTTTTTTTTCAATTTATTCGACCAGTCACAAAGCCATTGTAGTAGTTTTGAAATATTGCACATTCTAGTATTAACTAGAAGTTTGAACAGTCTTTTATACTTTCAATGAAAAAAATAAAGTCAAATTTGAAGAAACTTTCGGTTGAAGTAATAGCCTAATTTGCAACACTAAGTCCAACATCAAGTAACATAAAGTTGCAAGAAAAATTACTGTAGCTTTGACTTATAAACACAAACTGATACTCACCTGTTTTAATTTGAACACTTCAATGTTTCGGATGTGATATACACTTCGTAGCGTGTCAGGACTGTATGGAGGGAATTCATGATGACCTTTGAAAGCACAGACAGGCAAATAGTTTTTATCAAGTTTACAAGAATTTATTTATAAATGAGTGATAGATAGAACCAAATTGAGATTCACCTTGTCTGTAGTCACGTGACTTATAGATTCCTGATAGTCCACCGATTCTAATACCTCTAAAGCGAATTACACCAGCATAACCTGTGGAGAAAGAGAATGAAACAGAAAAAAATTTTTTTTCAAGTGCGTTTGAATTCAACAATCAGTACCTGCCTTTTATTAGTACTTTCTTTAAACAGAATAAAATGCCTGTGTTGTTGAAAAACAAACAAAAAAAAACAATATGTTTCACCAAAATATGCATGTATGTCTTTCTGCAAAATTTACCTAAATAATAGATGTTTGGTGCCACCCAGCCACCATATGAAAGCTCTTGCAGATGGTTGGAAGCCTCATGATTTCCTCCAATGAAGATTGTGAGAATGGGAGCCTTCTTCTCTCCAGAGTAGTACCTACAACAGGGAATACAATGTCAGTTTAGTGTTCAATTAAACTGTTTGACAGACTGAACAAAAATAAAGTAAAAAACACTCACTTGTAAAATGTCTGCATGGATCTGTACTTTGGAGGAACAGCCATACATTTCATGTCTCCCTCATTCCTCACTGCCTGGAAATCTCCGCAGCAGAGCAGCAGGTCTACCTTGATGCCTTCCTTCTTCTCCAGATAGCCAATAGTCTCATAGATCTTGTCCAGCTCTCCATGGCAGCAACCCTCCACAGCAATCTTCATGCTGCCTAAAACAGTAGTCCTGAAAATAATCACAAACACAGATGTTGCTTCTACAAGAACATAGTTACTGATCCCAATAATACTTCAATTGTTTAAAACAGGGGTGCCCAAAAGGTAGATTGAGCAAAGGAGTGCTGGTAGATCCTAAGCAATAACTTAAAAAAGTAGTAATTTAAACAAGAGATCTAATTGTATTTCAAGATGCTAATCACGAGGCTAAAGTGACAATGACATAGATTTTGAGTCGGACAGTATAACATAGACGTTATATGTTATTGTAGACAGTAAGATGTCGTTTATATGGGTAAACATATTTACCCATATACCCATACGTCTTTCAACTCCAAGAAGAAGTCCTGTTGCTTACAACTAAACACTTTTTGGTTATATTTTATCTATAAATCAATAAATTGATAAACATAGTTATCTTTCCATAAATGGTAAAATAAGACTAAAAAGTATCACATGTGTTGTGTACAGTAGGCTTAGAGCGGGGCTTTAACCAAATTGTATTCTTTTAGTCACATGATACATAAACACAAAACAATTTTAATTTATTTAGACTTTATTACAGCAACACTATGAAAAAAAATATTGTAATGTTCAATACTTAAATCTTATCCAAACATGATAGAAATAAACCTGATTTCTAGTGGACTATGCATCAGCTAGCATTTTCCATCCACAAATGTGGTTTGCCAGAATTTTCCCCAAAGCAAAATGCCTGGCAACTCCAAGACAAAAAATGAACATCTTCCAGAAACCAAAAGAGAAATTGCCGTTTATTTAAGGGTTTAGCTGTATCGAGAGATATCGTTCAAAACCCGGTTCTCCTCAGTTACTGTAAACCTTATTTCTTTGTATGACATGCATTGCATCTAAATTTACTCCGTATTTTGTTCTACTAATATATATGTGTGTGTGTGTGTTTGTTTGTTTTGCGTATTTAGATTTGATAGGGTTTGACGATTCTAATTGCCCCTTTCCCTCCATATGTCAGTCAAATTCCTTGGTATCCCTAACATTTGACATCAACTACCGATTTTAATGTATTACCTAACTGATAATTCATGTCAAATACTTCCTCGGTTGTTCGGAAAAATGCTATATGAAACGTGATCGACTCCAGGTCGGAGTTACAACTGTGTAAAAACAATAGAATGGAAATGTAGCCTTTTCTTAATCAGTCACCTCCGTCTTACTCTCAATTTTAGACAAGAAATTCGTGAAGTGGACAAAACTAAACGCAACATGTCATAGCAAAGCTAAGCTAACACATTGAGCACATTAAAACGAGTTATCAAAAAATAAGCTACAATGTGCTACGAAGCTAGCCCACTTACTGGATGTTAACTTACAAAGCCCGACGAGAACTGAGGTATCGGATATTCCACTTCCACTGGCTGTTTATTTAAAACCGATCCTGAAAAGCATGTTTTAGGCTAAAGAATCTTAACACAAACATAGACCGAATTTTCCCACCGTGGCGCTGCAATGTCTGCGCATGCGCTATTCCTTACCAATGGAGTACCGAAGTATGACTATAAAAGCAAAATTAAATACAAAATGTACTGTACTTATTAGTTAACCTAAAATGCATTTGATATTTGAATTTAATAATATTTGAATAATAATAATAACAATATTTTGATACAGAGCATTTATTGATTGTAAAGAAGTTTTCTACTTTAACAAATGCATTTCTTTTATTTATATATTTTTTTAATCACAAACGCGATTCTATAGACACAAAGAGGTTCTTATAGCAGAGGAAGCCAGCATTATTCATGACTGTCCAACCGATATGTTAACTTGGTGAATTTAATAAAAAAAAATAAAATAAAGCCAACTCCCTGGACAAGAGGGTTACAGAATTCTACACCTGTTGTGACCTACAGACATTTCTTCAAAAGATTTTCAGAAACCAAAAGTAATTCTATTAGGACAAATATGATACCAAGACCAAAGGCACGCGTAATTAACAATGACATCAGACACATACTTTAGATAAAAGACTGACATCATGTAATGACCTAATGTTTAAAGTGTTGCTGCACCATAACAGAATTCGTTGTTGCTAAATTGAAACCCGCTTCTGTGATTGGTGTAGTCAACTATTTCATCCTGACTTCATCATATTATCACATATCCAGTTTCTAACTGTGTAAGAGTAATCTCTGGCATTGTTATAACCATCATGCGGATCCAATGTTGCAGCTGTTATGCTTTTAAAACACGCGCTGTGACGCCAGCCTTGTGACTAACCACAAGGACTCGGTGTAAGCAAGCCGGGCACGCTCTGGAGGGGGCGGAGAGTCTGCGAGGAACTGCGCCGTCGGGCGCACGATCGTTGGAAGAGAGATGGCGTGCTTGTTGGAGGCCCCTCTCCGCATTAGCGTGCTGTCCGTGAGTGTCCCCCTGCATTTCATGGTTTGTTAAGTGGCAGACTTGATAAATGTAATGAATTGAGCTCTGGTGGTTTGATGATCTTGCAAACATACGATGCTAAGTTTCAGAAACAGCTATTTGCAACATGTAGCAAGAGCCGAATCTTGGGTGGCGCGCATACGCAAACTGCGCGTAGTGCTCTAGTTTTTCATACCAAGGTTGCCCACAAGGGCGGGAACCTTTCAGCAAACTCGGCGAGTACGCTGAGCATGATTCGTAATCCCTGCCCGCCGCGACTTACTGCAAGGGGAAACAAATCAAACAACACTAATAGCTGTCAGAGTCAGTAGGAATGAGTTAGCTGCTAACTGATAGCACATATGACAGGCTTGCTGTCACAGCTGTTTGCGCAAGTATTAGGCGACATGCATTTGAATTATTTATGCTGTAAATCTAAACACGTGCAACACTCATAATTATTCCTGGACATTAAATATATTCAATACAGCGTGTTGAACGCATTAGCAAACTATGCTAGTTAGCATTCGCTAACAGTAGCTCAGCGAAGCTATCACTATTTAATAAGATACCCTTATTCATGACTTTTGACTTAGAGTACATTTATAGCAGTCTAAAGTCATATTTAAAGATATAGAAAGGTGTAATCATACAATAAATGAACATGAACAAATAGGCGACAAAACTAAATTCAGTTTGACATTCAAGGCGTATTGCATTTCTTGTGGATATTCCCTTGCTTTATAGCTGTGCTTTTTCTTTTTTTGCCATGCATATCTGCTACCTAAACATTTTAAAGAACATTTCTAAAGTTTCTTTTTAGCCCTTTTAGATACATTTACATCAATATTTGTTTTTAATAATTTGTTAAATAAAGCTACTTTTTTTTAAGCAAATTGAGCATACATGGTTCTCTCTCTGCCTTTAAGTTAACATTCAGAAAGTTAGCGTTAAAGTTCTTTTTTTGTATTTATTTTTGGATAACTTGCTTTTCTGTGGTCAGTGTAAGCCTAGCTCTTGCTATGACCTTTTGAGCAAATTGGGTCCATCTTTATTGAGCACATTTTATTTTTTTATTGAAGATTGGGATTACATTTTTTTTATTATTATAATATTTATTGCTGAGGATAAATCGTAGAAGCAAATCCTCCCGATAACAGCTCACAAAGTTGGACAACTAATGTGCAGAAAGCGTTTAGCAATTGATTGTTGTGCTGCCTGCCGAGTCCTATGGAAGGTTCTGGTTAAAGCCAGTACAGAGATAAACAGAGCCTTCTGGGGTCACTTGCAGCCACACTGGTGCGCATGTATACATTTTAAGAGGTGTGATGAATTATATGATTCATCACACATAAATTTTGCAGTTCTATTATTGAGATATGGCAATTTAAGGCTAGATTTCAGTTGGGGTTTATTTAAATATATTTCCCAGCTATCTTGGGGTATTTTTTGTGATTTTGGGACATTTGTCCCAGAATTTTGTTTGTAATATCTCGTTTAATGCAGGAAGTCACTGCCACAAGTCGCCATTATGTGGACCGATTGTTTGACCCAGATCCACAGAAAGTTGTACAAGGAGTCATGTAAGTCCCAAATATTGTACATAACTCACAGGTTGGTTTGGAAAAATTATCAACACCTGACATTCACAAATGTTCATGTGCTTATTTTAATTGTTAACGTGTTATTACTCTTCATTTATCTCTTGTTGCTTGTTGTTACTTTCTCTGTACTTTCTGTACTTTCTACTTTCTCAAATGCTTTTGACGTGAACATTGTGAATTATTTTTAACTTGAAAGGAGACTAGCTCTGGTTACGACACCGTACTGCTAGCTCTGGATGCGAAACATCTGACTGGTTTCTTGACAGCCACTACCACAGCTGCACTTTTCAGCAGTCATTTGCCATTTTATATATTTTTTGGGCGGTAACAGAAGTAGGAAGTCGTCTACACATCAACAGGGATATGTAGCTCATGGTTTTGTTAGTTGGCTACAGACTTGTGTAGAATAAGAACACAAGAAGCAGTATTATTGATCAGCCCTTGATGGAACCATTGTTTTTTGTTTTTTTTTTTTATCAAATTTGAGGTTTAGAATTAGCACTTCATAAAAATCCTTCATAAGAAAGAATGTCTGATCTGTGCCATTTTTTTTTTTGGTTTCATAGTGACATGAAAAATGCTGTCATTGGAAACAACAAGCAGAAGGCGAATCTTATTGTTCTCGGAGCTGTGCCAAGGTACATTAACTTAAAAACATACTGTCTTCTAATTGCCTCATTCAAAAATTGACATCCCTGATGTGAGAGAACCTTGTGCTGCATCATACTTTAGCTCCTGTCATGTTCACTACAGAATCTTGTGATCATTTTAATCTTTCAAAAAGTCGTAGTTGTATCCATATTGTATTTTTTTTCTGTGTCTCCAGATTACTGTACCTACTCCAGCAGCGCACGTCCAGTCTTGAGCTGAGGACAGAGTGTGCGGTGGTGCTCGGAAGTCTCGCCATGGGCACCGAGAACAATATCAAGTCCCTTGTGGACTGTCACATCATCCCCGCTCTACTTCAAGGTTGACAATACTCCCCACTGCATCTGTCTGTGACTCGCAATGTGATAAAATGCTTGCCTCGTTCATAAAAAAAAAAAAAAACAAACGTCCTTGGAAAATTTCTTAAAACAGGGTAAAAGTGAGGAGACCGAATACCCTATGTCTACAAAGACAAAAGAAAGCTCCATATAACAGACAGTTCCAGGAGTCCTACTGAAATATGGATTTATTGCCATGGGTTGTTTCTAGTCACAATGCTTGAACCGCATTATACCCAGCGAGCTACTCTCTAATGAGGCCTTCTAACCTTCTCTCTCACTTGAAGACCAATAGTTCTGCATTAAAAGACAAGCTACGAAGAAACTACTAATGAAGGCGGATACGCAGTGGCCAATAAAAACATTTGTTATTATAACCTGTACCAAATACCATTTTTCTTTTTTTGCCCATTGTTTCATTTTATTTAGTTCTATTTATGAGGTTGTTCCATAAACATTTATGTTGATATTGACACAGTTCTTAATACCAATTTCTTGTTGTTTTGTTTCTGCAGGACTTTTGTGTCCAGACCTAGTTTTCATTGAAGCCTGTCTCCGATGCCTGAGAACAGTTTTCATTAGTCCAGTAACTCCTGTGCAGCTGCTCTACACTGTAGGTTCAATTGATGATGGTAAAACACGGCTACAGAATCAAGACTTGTTTATTGTGCATACACAAACAGGATTTGGTAGCTTTAGAATGGCATGCATCTCAAAATACACAAATCCACCGAAAATATGTGAGAAAGCATATGAAGAGAGTCAAAAGCCACCTTAAATTTGCACAGCAGACGTTTTAAATTTGGATTAGTCAACAATCAAACACATACATCTGACTGCTGTTTGTGTGTGTGTAAGCAATAAACAGTATGAATATATACATTATGAACAAAATAGTTTTTTGAATCATTATTATAGATTACTATGCTGTCTCTGTGATGTATCCAATGTAGAAAGGTAGCTGTTTTGAGCCTTAATTTTATCATATAATCCTGTTTTAAAGGACCCCACTGTGATTCCTCATCTGATGTCTCTACTGAGTCACTCACAGAGGACCCAGGAGTACATCACACAGATCTTCTCTCACTGTTGTAAGGTATTTGTTGATATTAATGCATTTACTGATCAGTTGAATTTTCCTCAGGATTAGTCGTTTAGTCTATGACTCTATATGTCTCACTGTCCTCAGACACCTGAGCACCAGACGGTTCTATTTAACCACGGTGCCGTCCAGAATATTGCCCCTCTGCTCATATCTCCCTTTTATAAGGTATAAGTTTGACTAAGATGTTTTATTATCATACAGTATAATCATAGTATTGACCCTTTTTTATAATCCAAGTATGATTTTTATTTTTATTTTTTTTTAATCCAGGTCCGGATGCAGGCACTAAAGTGTTTCTCAGTCTTGGCTTATGAGAACACCCAGGTCTCAATGACACTGATGAATGGTGAAGAGAGTGACCGTTTACCAGCATTTAAAAAATATATTTTGAGCGTTTCCTACAATTTCATTCATTAGTGGTTTCTGTTTTGTCAGTGCTGGTGGAAGGAGAACGGCTCTCTCAGGTATTTGTTAAAATGATGCAAAGGGATCAACCCATAGAAATGCAGTTAACAGCAGCCAAATGGTAAGTAAAATAGGAACAGGAACTGCTATTTTCTTTATTAACATTTTTCCACTTTTGTTACGCAAAAGTGACCTTTGTTCCCTTTGTGTCCCAGTTTAACGTACATGTGTCGAGCAGGTGCCATTGGAACAGATGACAACTGCATTGTCTTAAAGGTCAGGCCTATATGTCTACTATATTAATATTTATAGACAATATATATATATTATGATAAGATGGATGGATAGATAAGTCAGTAGAAGCATAGGTAAGAAGGTGAGTATGTAGATGTTTAGATGGATGGATAGATATGTAGTTAGGTGGATGATAGGTACATGGATGAATGGATGGAAAAAAGTTGGATAGGTAGGTAGTTGGGCGGATAGATACAGTAGATAGGTAGTTGGGTAGGAAGATATGTATGCAGTTAGGTAGGTGAATGGATAGGTAGGTGGATGAATGGATTGATATGTAGGTAGATGGATGGAAAGATAGATATGCATTTTGGGAATAAAATAAGCTTACAACCATTTTTGTTTGAAAACAGACTTTGCCGTGTCTGGTGCGGATGTGCAGTAAAGAGCACTTGTTAGAAGAGCGAGTGGAAGGAGCAGAAACGTTAGCTTACCTGATGGAGCCTGACGTGGAGCTGCAGAGAATCGCCAGCACCACGGATCACCTTGTGGCCACATTGGCTGACTACTTCAAATATCCCAGCTCCGTGTCTGCCATCACTGACATCAAGAGGGTGGGTCCCATAAATATTCACGGCATCATGGGATGAACTGGATGAATGAGAATCTTAACAGTCATGGGTTCTTGTTTTTGCTTTAATTTTGCAAAAATGAAACCACAGATGCATTTCATTTATCATGTAAACTTTTATCATTTGCAGCTGGATCATGATCTAAAGCATGCACACGAGCTGAGACAGGCTGCTTTTAAACTTTATGCTTCTTTAGGCTCAAATGATGAGGACATAAGAAAAAAGGTAAGTTCAACTCTTTGACCTTTGTGTAGTTTAACTGTGCACATTTTGCTAACGTGTTCGATGTCTTTAGATCACAGAGACAGAAAACATGATGGACAGAATAGTCAGTGGTCTTTCAGAATCAAGCATTAAAGTCCGATTAGCAGCTGTAAGGTACAGTAAAATGCAGAATAAGTTCTTAACTTTTACCATCAAGGTATTTCAGTGTTCCATTTTTTTTTGCCCCCAGATGTCTTCATAGTCTGTCTCGGTCTGTGCAGCAGCTACGGACAAGTTTCCACGACCATGCAGTGTGGAAGCCTCTGATGAAGGTCAAGAGTTTAAATCACAGACAGATAAAAACAAAAATCTCTAGCAAAAAAAAAATTAAGCAAATTCTTAAAATATTGCCGTGTTTAAATTATTTCTTTTGAACACAGCTTCTACAGAACGCTCCGGACGAAGTTCTGGTCATGGCTTCTTCTACACTATGCAATCTACTGCTGGAGTTCTCACCTAGCAAAGAGGTGAAAATAAAAAAAAATTGCTTTTAAAATGTTTAGCACATCAAGTATTTTTCACAGAAAGATTTCCAACTTCTCCGTTCCCAATGTTTTTGCTTATCTGAAGCCCATCCTGGAGTCGGGTGTGATTGAGTTACTCTGCAGTTTAACCAAAAGTGACAGTTCAGCACTGAGAGTCAATGGGATCTGGGCTCTGATGGTAAGACCAGCAATGTTTTGGAACCTGACTGATTCCAGCCGATTATTTCTGAATCTGGATCATCCATCCATTTAGAACATGGCGTTTCAAGCGGATCAGAAGATAAAGATGGAGATTGTACGCTGTCTTGGAACAGAACAGTTGTTCCGTTTGCTCTCGGACCCCGACAACAACGTTCTAATGAAAACCTTGGGTTTATTGCGGAATCTGCTTTCTACACGGCCGGTAAGGAACACACAACCATACAACTGCAATAATCACAGTTGCTTAAAAATATATATAGAGAGTTCTATGGACATTCAGGGATAATTCCTGGTGAGTTTATTTTATGTGAAACAGCATTACTCATCTCACGTTGTTAGGTTTGACTTGCTTAGTATTTTTTACCACTATCCAGATTGTACTCTCGATTTTTGTCGCACCAGTGCCCTCTAGCGGCTGTTATTGTGAAATTAAAGAAATCTTCAAATGTCAGTGACGCAGGAGTAGCAGATACTGGTGAACTGAAACCGATCTAGAGTGTCTAAAATCAAACATTTTGTATTTAAATATTTAATCCAACACCAAAGAATGGAAAATTAGTGTTGCTTACAGCCTGGATAATATGGTGCATTCCAATAAAATCTAAATAAGATCTTTTTTTTTTTTTAAGCACATTGACCAGATCATGAGTTCTCATGGGAAGCAGATCATGCAGGCAGTTACGCTTATCCTGGAATCAGAGCATAGTATAGAGGTGAAGGAGCAGGTGAGTCTTTTATACCAGGGGTGTCAAACTGGTTCCACAAAGGGCCGGTGTGGCTGCAGGTTTTTGTTCCAACCAACCAGCAGCACACCTGACGAATTTTCAATCAACTGATCTGAGTCTCCAGACAGCTGATTGGTCAACGAGTTTGCTCTGGATAGGTTGGAACAAAAACCTGCAGCCACAGCAGCCCTTGAGGGACGACTTTGACGCCTCTGTTTTATACAATTTTAGTTCTATATGTTGTTTTCCTTCATTTTATTGTTGTGCTGAGACACTCACCATGTGATGCTTCAATTCTTTTACAACAGACACTTTGTATTCTTGCCAACATTGCTGATGGAAACACAGCTAAAGAACTCCTAATGACGAATGAAGACATGCTTCAAAAAATCAAGTATTACCTGGTAAAAATCCATCTTTGAGGAGAAGTTGTTAGTTTATCTCATGAAAGCCACTGTTATTTATTTTGATCTGATTTTACTACTAATCAGGATCACTCAAATGTGAAGCTGCAGCTCGCTGCCACTTTCTGTATCTCCAACCTGATCTGGAATGAAGAAGACGGTGAGGGGAAAAACATTCTGCTAAAATGTGAAAGATTTGTTCTATATTTAAATCTAAATAAAGAGCCTGAAGCATGCAGCCTGAAAGCATTCAAAATCGATAGTTGATAGGTGGATGAATAGAGGATGAAGGTTTTCTTTTCGCTGAACTGCTTTTATCCATGTGCAGGTTCTCAGGAGCGTCAGGACAAGCTGAGGGAGATGGGCTTTGTGGACATCCTGCACAAACTATCACAGTCCTCTGACCCCAGCCTCTGTGACCGGTAAGACTGCCTCCAACCAGCTCCTGAACAAATAATATGGTGACTGTATTTAGAACAAATACCAAAGTTTTTAATCTTGGAATAATGAACATGATTCAGACCAGAAAAAATATTTTTGATAAGGTAAACAAAATAAAACTGAATCAACAGAACTTCCAAATTACTCACCATAAAGTTTTAACATTTTTTTTTCAATATTTGGATAAGTGGTGTCAGTTTGTCGTATTTATTTGTTTCAACTAATTCATTTTATTTTAATAATAATTTAGCAATATTTTCGGAGGATACTCAAAAGGGATTAATGAGGTTCTATCAACCTTTGTATAAAGGTCTGTTTAGAATCCATTTGGCCCACTGTAGAAGACTAGTGAGAGAATTCCTCTGTATTAGTAACGTTCAGTGAAACCATGGAGGCAGCCATGTTGATGGACTGTTGTCATCAATCAGCCACTGGATTGGTCTGGAAAAAAAATCACCTGTAGAACCTTGCCACCACTCTTATCACCTTAAAGAAGCTAATTCTGCTCAAAATGCCAGTTAAAGAGTCCAGTCAAAGTCCAGTTGAGGTTCAGTTGGTAAACCCTTCTGTCTAAAGAAAAGAGAGGAGGAACCTGGGACTCTGCTCTCTGCTTCTGAGGCAGGGATGCTAACCGTTACGCTATGGAATTTGACCCTATAAGGTTAAATGTGTTGTTCTGCAATGGTACAAACTAATATTCGGATTTACTTTTAAATGAGCGTTTGACCTATTCTCCTTTAGGCTTGTCCCTTTTTCAGGGTGTTTCCACAGCAAGTCAACATTTTCCATCTCACCCTGTCCTCTGTATCCTCAACTCTAACGCCAACTACCTCCATGTCCTCCCTCACTCCCTCACACATAAATCTTCTCTTTGGATTTCACCTTTGTCTCCTACCTCTCTAGCAGAGGTAGCTCCATCTTTGGCATTCTTCTAACCACTTTTGTACTGTTCTCATACATATCCTGCACCAGTCTAACATACTTCTCTGCCACTCCTGACTTCCTCATACAAAACCACAATTCCTTCCTTGGCACCCTGTCATAGGCCTTTTTTTAAATCTAGACAAACACAATGCAACTTCTCTGTACTTCTCCATCACCATCCTCAAGGCAATAATTGCTTCTGTTGTACTTTTCCTCGGCATAAAACCATACTGTTACAAATCTCTACCTTCTTCTTCAACCTAGTCTTAACTACTCTTTCACAAATCTTCATGGTATGGCTCATCAATTTTACCCCCTCTGTAATTGTTACCACTTTTCACATCGTCCTTCTTTTAAATTGGCACAAGAACACTTTTCCTCCACTCTTCTTGTCTGTCTCTAAAATTCTATTGAACAACCCAGTCAGAAAATTTACTTTCATTTACTTTAATTCATTTTTACTATAATTATTTAAGCTAAACAATGGTGAGTTAAGATAAAGATTTTACAGCAAAAAAAATCTTACAAAACGTTCAGGAAATGATTTGGAAAAATATACTAAATATACTTAATCTGAAGATTTATTAAAAGTATTTTATTTCTTTAAAACATTTGGGTAGGGGTTGTTACATGCACCTACTTGAACCACAATAATATTGATGCTCTCGCTCTAATTTTACCAACGATACTTTTTATACAAGTCCCTAACTGTACATTTGTCCCTCAGGGCGAAAACGGCGATGCAGCAGTACCTAGCATGACCACAAGGGCAGGCACCTTATCTACTGCCAGCCTACATGAAAATGCCAGGAGGGGGTGCTGTTGGTTTGAAATCTTTTTCTTTTTGGCCGACGCCAACCTCTGGTTTTCCAAACCCAAAACCTCGATGCTTGGCTTGCTCAGAAATACAGCAGGACCTGTGGCTGATTTTCACTTGGTTTTCCTTCACATCCTTCAGAGACGGGGGAAAAAAAAGGATTTCTTTTTGTTTTGTTCGGGTTCTTTTCTTGTGCAGAGAGCTGACTGCAGATCTGGCGACTACGCCTCCCTGGATCTCTGAGACTGTTTTCTGTTTTGACACAAAGATATTGGATTGATGGACAACAAAGCTTCCAGTGAATTTTTCCTTGTATTTTGAACACAGAAATTAACTTTTTTTTTTTCTTTTAAAGCATTGTAAGATAAGGTAAGGACACATTTGAAAAAAAAAACATAAGACTGACTATTTTGAAACTTTGAGTTCTTTTGTGGACACATACCTCAAAAATATATACATATAAATATATAAATATAAACAAAAATCTATATATTTTTGGAGGTTTATTTCCCTCCCCCATGCTGTTTGTTTTATTTTTTTTTTCTCTCTGATACTCAACTATGAGCACAGATTTGTGTTTGTATCTGACTGAACTTGATTGGTAAATTATAGAAAGAAAATTTAATGCACTCTTGATTTCTTTAGGTCTTTTATTTCTCTCCTCTTCTGTTTGTCTGTGTGCATCACCTAGTTTTTCCATCCTGAATCATGGAAGAATCATAGAGGGGCTGGGGTTGATAATAAAGAAATTAATTAATTTCCTTGCAATATTAGGTTCACTTTCCAAATCCAAGGTCAATTTTTGCTGTGTAGAGTAGTTGACAGGGCCATCATAAGTACATCATACATACAAACACAGAATTTGGGTTCTTTGTGCTGAACTAATGAGAAGAAATGCAGGCCTTTGTTGAAGCCAATTTAAAATAAATTCAAAATTAATTTTGTCTTTAAAAACATGGTGTTTTCCACCATGATTCTTAAAGGTAAGTATAGAAATCTTTGGTTGAAGGCTGCTCTTCAATTTAAGGACCATTCCACTGTTCTTTCCCACAGGGTACCCTGACCTCACAACATTATGCAGTGATAAAAGTAATTTGCACTGTTATTAGAAATGCAAGGATAATCATTTACAATTTTTTTTTTTTTTTTTTTTTTTTTTTTTACAAAACCTGAATTACCCTGACTTGAAACCCGCCAACTGTCTGACAATATTAAAATTTCATCCAGAAATACAGATTCCAACTTACCTGTTGCTACACCAAACATAGATTTGAGGATTATTCATGTCTATTTTTAATGGGAATAAATTTATTTTCCTAAACATTTGGCCTTGTTCTTTGTAAATGTTGGGGCGACTGACCCCTGGTGGGTAAAACCATAAAGTACATCTATACAGTGGTAAAAAAATGCTCCAATTAACTCCAAGCTATTACAAAACCATAATAAAGCTCTGATACAATGAATGTCACTGTTGACAATATATGCAAACCTAAAAATCATTTCTTTTTTTGTCTGTGTCGCATTTTCTTTAAGTAACTCAATCATGCAGCAATTCTTTATATATTTTTATGATGGTCATCTTTCAGCAGATCAGTGTATTGCAAAGACATAGAGCAGGCCTACTTGCCAAGAGTAAATGTAGTTCCAGTAGGCCGAAGTTTCTATTTTATTAAAATAAAGGAAATAAACCAAAAACATCTGAGTAAGAATAAAAAACAGGATATCATAAAAATCCAAGTTGAAGTAGTAGTAGAAGAAGAAGAGTTTTTTTTTTTTAATTTGTGAGTAACTCTGTGTCACTTACACTAATACAGCTCTGTAGTAGCTTGCTTTTTTAGCTTTACCTTTTTTTAGGGGTTGCCACAGTGAACGCTTCCTTTCCATCTCCCCTTGGTCTCTGTATATTCCTCTCTGTCCCCAACTACCCTCAAAGCCTCCCTCACTGCGTCCATTATCAACGTTTTGTCTCCTACCTGGTAGCTCCATCTTTAGGATCATTCTTTTACCAATAAGTCCACCGTCCCTCCTCTGAGCCAGATTGGGATGATCCAAACCATCTCAACCTGACTTCTTTAGCTTTTTCTTCAAAACCTTCCTGTGTTGTCCCTGTAACGACCCCATTCTTGATCCTGTCCATTTTTGTTACTTCTAATTCCTATAAACTATTTCCATAATTTCCCGAAGGATACTCCCTAGGGTTAATAAAGTTATATCTATCAACTAAAGATCTCAGCATTTTAAACTCTTGTCCTCTGCATATTCCATCAAAAACTCCTCTATTTATAATTTTTAATATTACTTTATCCCATTTTTATTATTTTAGATATGATTCCTGAAGCCAACCAAATTGGGACAGCATTTACAACAAAAAGTAAACCTTATTTTTGCCCATAAGCCAAAAAAAGTTTCCTTTGGCTAGATCTCGAACATTAAACATCTGAAGAGTCAGACTTATGCATAACAAGAAATTAAATACAGCACAATCCAACACATGACACTACAGCAGGGTTGGTGCTACGGTCTCTTGGCGCCAAGCAAGATTTCTTTAGGACTCCCCGCCCTTGTCAGTGCACACATGGTTTTTTGGCCAGTGTCCCAGCAACATGTGCTGCCCCTGCGTTACAACCGAATCTATGACCCCATGTGCTGCAGAAATATCTGTTATATGTGGATGGTGAGCCCACTGCATGTTCTGTCTCTTATACACATCTAGATGTGTATAAGAGACAGCCGTTGGGGGACGCGGTGCGATGCTGGGGTGGCGCGTGTGACCCTGGGGAGCATGCTTTTTTCCCGCCGCACTACAATAAAGTGTTATTGCGCATCCTTCTAAGTTGAACTATATCTCTCTCTTTTTGTTTTCTTTATGTTTGCGTTACAACCAAATCTATGACCCCATGTGCTGCAGAAATATCTGTTATATCTGTAGCACATCAAAAACACTGTGTAAAATATATTTATTTATTCATCACCATCCTATTGTCTGGTCCAAGGACAGCAGTCTCCATGGCTGCCACTCAAATCACACTGCACCATACTGTCAACCTTACTGTGGATGGTGAGCCCACTGCATGTTGGGTGGGTTCTATGCTCAAAGCACCTCTGTGGCAACATGGCAGCTTTTGGATTAGAACCTGAAACCTTGACGAACTAAATTTGCTTCTCAACCACAAAGCCAACACTGTGTAAAAAAATAGCTAAATATTTAGACTAAAACTATACATGTTACGGCAAACTTGGGTCATGTGATGCAAATGTAGGTCAATGTCGCTCCACGAGATACTAGAAAAGAACACTTCTTTATTAATGTACATAGATCATCCTGGTAAATCTTTACAACTGTAACAGTAGTTGTTTTAATAAATACGTACATCTGAACCCGGCTGCCACAAACAGTACAGTTCGCCCTCTACAGGTCAAAAGCAGGCACATTCCTCATGCAAAAAAGATTCTGTCACATGCAGTTTATTTTTTTTAATTGGAAGATTAGACCATTTTTAATGGGCATATTCTTCCCGTACAGAATGTATCAATATCAGGTTTTTTTTTCGGGTTTCGGGTTATTCGAAAGTGGGTGGAGTCTATGAGGTTGGAAGCATCAATGAGCCACTAGGAGACCGAAGATCTGGAGCAAAAACAAGCTCTTCTCAACGTTGCCACATGGAAAAAAAGTGTTATTTTTTTATTAATGTTGATGATGTTATTATTACTTTACCTTAGGGGAGAATGAATAATAAAGCAGGCAAATTGAAATGCCTGGTGTCTGCTTGAAAGCTTTATTATCTAATTAAAATGTTGCATGCAGCTTTAACTATTTAATTGCAAAAAAATATATGATAAAAAATAGCATGGCTTCGATTCCAAATCTTCTTTTAACTGGAAGAATATTTCCATTTTTATTTTTGGTCTATGTATGTACCCCTCACCACAGACCATAACAAGACAATGGTGCAAAGCTTCTATGGTTCAGTCCATGTTGGTTCTCATCTCCCTCTTCTTCATCCCCATAGATGAAATAGAAAAGCAGAAAATCTGATTGGCAGGGTATGTGGAGCTCCAATTTCACTCTGAAGTGCTTAGACCTCTGCAGTGATGCAGTCTGGGTAGGAGTAGTTTCAAGGTGGAACCCGCTTTAACAGGTAGAAACTGATTTAAAAGTAAAAAAAAAAAAGGTTGGTGTTGATGGATATGTGTGTGTGCTTAAGATGTGACTCCCGTGTGCTACATTGAGGAATCCAAAAGTATTATTCATATATTAGTCTCAAGCAACTATGATTACATTTCTCACATTTTAGAAATGATTATACCTCCACCTCATGAATAAATGTAAGCCATGAAGTAAAACTAAAATAAAAAAAAAAGATCAGATTCTGTCCTGTTGCGGTTCCTCTCTGAGGGTGATGGCGTTCATGGCTTTCTGGGTTAAGGTTTTGTTACAAAGTGTAGAGGAAGTGTCTTTGTCTTTGTGTGGCGAAGGCACGAATGGCTGGATGGCTAAAGCTCAGGAGTGACTGGACTGCTGGAGTCTGCTGTACAGTCCAATAGGCTTGTTGTAAACAGTCACATCGGTGAGGACGATGATGATGACGGGGATGGTGAGAAATTAATACTTAATAATAATACTTTTACCTCCTTTTGCCCAATATTTGATCAGCCATGAAACTAGGTCATTGACATTTAAATTGAATAAATGCATGTTAATAAATTTAATGTAAACCTTAGGCAGAGGTTCCCAAAGTTGGGGGCAGTCCATCCTCACCTAACACACATCTGCACACTCCTGCGCTCCTCGCAACACATAGGTTCTCACTCCTGCTCAACAACTACATTTGGCAATGGGAGCATAAAATGCATTAGAACAGTTACAAAATATGTAATAAAAAAGTGTTTGAATGTGGTTTTGTTTTGGGTGGAGAAGAGGGGCCCGGCAAAAATGTTTGGGAACCACTGGCCTAAGGAATCTAAGTTACTCACTCACTCTGTTACACCAAAGTCCTGTATTTTCGTGAAGGGTGAAATGTTATATATTATGATTACTGTGCCTCAAGGTAACCTCAGTGACTAAAATATACCACAAGAGGCAGCGCTGGACTAGCTCCTTTTTTTGAGTTGTTAAATCCTAAAAATCACTGTCATTGGCAGGAAAGAATGCTCTCTCTAAAACATAATGGCAAAAGTCATGTCAAACATTCTCTTAAAGCCCAATGGACTAAATGATAGCTGTTGTTGTTTAATAGCAATACCAGTGACATATGTATATATTTCATAGTGTGTCCTCAACTTCCCCTTTGAGGCTCATCCCTTAATTGAAACAACAAGGATTGATTTGATGCAATGTTCAAAAATTGTTAGCATTCATAGTATTTTAAGATTTCTGCGCTGGTACCCAACTCCTGAAGAGGTCAAAACACAGACATACAAGTTGAATGCAGCTAAAACTCCAGAGCTGAACTGGTGTGATAGGAATCCTGGGCGTCTGAGAAGTGGCAGCAGTGTGCTGTATATGCTTTTTGGCAGTTTGTGCTGTGATGTACTGTAAATTTGTGAGTCAGTGACATACAGTAAAATCACTGCTCCACAACCCTTGCTGTGTATGACAGCCAGCAGCAGGGCCGGCGGAGCAAACCATTTCCTGCCTCTCGTATTCTGATCCTGTTGTTGGAATATATATTTTTTTAACTTGTTTATCCGCTCACAATCCTAGCTCCTCCTCATCAATAAAGCTGATATGCTCAACAGGAGAGGAAGAATTCCTCTCTTCCTCCTCCGCGTCCTTCTTCCCCTGCTGTCCCAACCACTCATGCATCTCCATCTCTTGCGGACGAGTATCAGTTCCACTTACGCCTCGGTGGATTTGCTGCTGCTGCAAATTGCACCAGCCAGGCAACAGTGTGTCCCCTCGGTTCTTCTGTTTGTTAAAGTCAAAAGACAACGGAAGGGAGAAGGTGGACGGATGAAAAGAAGCTGAAGGAGATATTACCAAAGGGCTACAGGACGGAGGGTTGAGCCGTTTGTCTCCAGGGGAGGATGAGAGGGATGGTGGAGCTGAACAATAGGAGTGAGAGGAAAGAGGTGGAGACAGACACCTATCTTGGGTAGGGGACAGTGATGGAGGAAGCAGCAACCCTCTGCTTGAAGGTCGTGATGGGTGTGGTCCTTGGCAGGGTGAGAGGGAGGCTGAGGAAGAGAGAGTCATGGAAAATGAGAGAGACGGTGATGGGGTCTGGGAAAGCAACGGTGGGTGCTCCTGCACTGGCGAAACAAACGTCCCCTTAGTAGTGGAAGCACTGCAGCTCTGCTGGACCACCGAAGATTCTACGAGGAGTAGGTTGGGGTCATGTGAGAGAAGGTCACAGTTCACTGGGCTGTGAAGTTTGGCCACCGGGGGTTTACCTGGAGATGGATTGGAACAAATTTTTTGTGCATGAGGCATTGGGAGAAGACAGCGAGGCAAATCTGCGTCCTTGATGTCTCCACTGTCCAACAAGGAACAGGTGTCAGGTCTCTGGAGGGAGCAGGGTGTGGTGGATGCAGTGGTAGTGTTTGAGGGCACAGCCAGAGAGTTGCTGCTGGGCGGCGGAGTTAGATTTGGCATGAGGCTTGGTTGTGTGGCTGCTTGGAGGAGGGGCTTGAGGATGAGGGTCATTTCCTGAAGCTCCTGACTGAGCCGTGACACTTGTTTCGACAAAGAGTTCATCTGTATGAAAAACGGAAGGAGTGAGATTTTTAACAGGTGGCAGGTTTTGTTAGAGCAGATGTGGACTAACTTTAGTTGTGGACCGAAAAAAGGGTAAAATTGGTCAGACGAGCTAGGTCAGGAGCAGATAGATCAGAGGTCTCAAATTCGAGGTCTGTGGGCCATTTGCGGCCCGTGGAATGATATTTTGTGGCTCCCACCTTGATGTGAAATTAGAATTCAAAACAATATTTTATTGATTTATTCTCCACATTCTATGGTAAATCTTATAGTTCTCACAACCCTGATTTACAGTCTCCTTCTTCTCCTTCTTCTTTTCTTTACCATGTATTGGGGGAAAGGTGTAGGTGGATGGCAGACACACAGACAGACAGATTTACAGACGGACAGGTAGATACAATAGGTAGTTGGACAGATATACAGACAGACAGATAATAGATACATTGATATATAGACAGAGACAGACAGACTGACAAAAAGACAGACAGACACTTAGACGGATAGACAAAAATGACAGTTATATAAATCAATGTACTTATACCCTGGCTCAAAAATATATACACACATTTTTAGTTTGTATACAGTAAATATATGTTTTAAGACATGTTTGGTGGGCCAGATTAAATCCAAAAAGGTCACCTCTGGCCTGAGGCCCATAGCTTCCTCATGCCTTTGATAGATCAAGTTTCTTTAATGATTCAGATTGTCATACCATGTGACTGTCATTAATAAATGTCAACACTCACCTCCTCTGTCAGTTTATTTACACTCTGCTTGATCTCAGTATGTTCCCGAGATGCTGCAAACACACATACACAATTTACTTCAACTTCAATCGGAGAATATTAAATTGCAGCAAATGTTCCACTGATCATTTTTAAGAGACTTTTCTCCCCGAAACATCAAGGCTGAAACAGAAAACAAGCAAACGTGTCGAAGGCATCTTAATTGTTCCAAAGATGCACAGGCCAAGTTAGAGCAGTAGGAAAGGTTCTAATAAAACACATACACAATACTTTCTTCCAGTGTTTTGTTTTTCAACCTTTGTTTCCTTATTTTCGGTCTCAAATTTTTATTTCACTGCATTAACTACTAATTACTTCTTATATAAAAATTTAATTGTGCTTAAAAGGTTAAAATGTTAACGAAGTGCTACTCCAACAGCTTTTTTTGCATGCACCATTAGATCAGGGGTTAACAACCCCTGTGCTAGAAACTGGTGTTGGTGCACAGGTCCTTTGGTACCATGTCACAGTGAAAAAACATACTCTTTCACTGATTTACTTCATTCAACAGAAATCCAGTCACTGCCACCCTTTTAAAACAACAGATAATGCAGCTCTTGGTACTATTAAAAGTTGAAAATACTGGTACAAAATAGTTGGATACCACTGTATGAGACGACTGGTATAAAGTGGTGGGGTTCAAAATATGAGTGGCAGGTTAGTTCAGTACATTTATCACGTGAATATAGAATGTTGGACGATAGAGAAGACTGTTTTGGTGTTCATGACATTATATTACGGATATTATCTAACAGATAACAGGATAAAACAGAGTTTACTTGATGCTGACATGTTGCTGAACTGTTTAATTCAGACACTGAACACAATTGATGGATTTGCAAGAGAGGAGAGATCCAGGAAATTGATTGCATTGTTTTGTTATGTATTAGTTACAATGTTTTATTTGTCATTATAAGTAATTGTGGTTATTCCGTGTTTATGGGTGTGAGTAGGGTTTGGAGTAAGTGAAGCAGGTTGAGGAGGGAAAGATAGCAGAATGCAGAATTTATTTCAGTTCTTCCAAGTTCTTCAAATGTGGATGCCTCTAAATGGTCTGGCACAATGACATACACTATTTTATGGGTTTTTCTTAGTGCACCTTAAAAACTGGTGCACATTATTATATGGTGCACCCTATGGTCCAGAAAATACAGACATAACAATAACTAGGGGCGTTGCCGTTCACTGTAGTTCTTACATGCCAGGTTAATGGCCACAAACTTCCCCCCATGGTTATTTACCAGAGGAAGACCTTAACAGAAGAAACTTTTCTAGCCTAAGTAATTGTAATTGTTACTTGGACCTAAGTAGTACCTAAACTTTCAAAGATACAGTTGGTACATTTGATGTCTTCTCCATACAGTGGATGAATTGTATTACATGTAACATAAGGATTGACATCAAAATGTTTCTAGGCACGCCCAAAAATATGAGTCAACAAATATTTTTGTCTGATGTTAACATCATAATGTAATATAGTTAATAATCATTTTGTGTTTTTCAAAGCCTATGTTATACCCAGAGTAAAAGTCCTTAAGTTATGTTGTGGCTTTGTGTGATTGTGTAAATAAGTGTGGCTTGGTATCGGAATCTGAGAATGTTGTGTTGGAAAATATAAGATTTGTCCAAAAAAGTAAATATTGGAAATACCTAGTACCTAGCATTGTATCAAACTGTGTACTAGTCATTGGTGAACTGGATTAAAATATGCAATCTAACCTATCTGGGCAAGGGGGCATTGTTTGCCCATGTGTGAACTATAGAGTACTCCTAATGTAGTTTAGTCTTAGTCTTAGTATATGTAGCCAATTTAGCTCTACTGCTAGCATGCTACTACTACTACCACTGCTTCGGGGAATGACCCCACTCAGAAGTGTCTGACTGCAGGACGACTGTGAAGGTTGTGGTACCTGGTTGAGGTGAGGATGGAGCTGCTGGTGACAGACTGGGGCTGAACTCAAACCTTTGCGACGAAGTGGAACTTGTCTCTGCTTCAATACCGTCCACAAATCTGCACAGACAGAAGAATTCAAATTTACATAGTACCTTGGTTATGTCTGTATACTGACCGGATATTCCCAGTATATTGTCAAGCTGTGCATTAACCTGGGACTGAGCTCGGGTGGCGCTCCACTGAAGCTCAACACTGGTATCTGCAGAGTGGTGGGTCGACCGTGTTCAGACGGTGCCCTGAAAGGTCGCGGTGGAAGTAGTGGGGAGCGAACTGGGGAGCTGAGGCCCCGACTAAGACGCAGGGGAGATCGAGGAGCACGGCACACAGAGCTCTGGTCATCGTCACCTCCTTCCTCATCCTCACGTATAGATGGTAGCTTCTTCACCAAGCCACCATTACTCTCCCAGTCTAGCTGTATGTGTCAGAGAAACAAGAGAGGTCGAAAAAAGAAGGAAAAAGAAGTGTTAGTTTGATAGAAGAAAAAAATATCCAAGAGGTAAAATAAAAGTAAACAAGTGGTGAAAATTAAAAGTATCAACTTTAAATAGAAATGAGAGATATTTTTACACTGGATTTCAGTGTAAAAATAGAAAAATAAAGAATAAATGGATGAAATAAATACAGTTTGAGAGCAAAATTAAAAGGAAGAAAGAGATAGGATAAGATAGGAAAGGAAGGCAGAAAATACGGGGAAAATACCAAGGATGGTGAAGATAAAAAGAAAAAAACCCAAAGTAAATAATATGTAAAAACCAAATTTGACCAGCAGGTGGCAGACAAACACTTGCAGTTTTACATTTGTAATAATGGCAAAATATACTGAAAACTCAAAGGAAATACCATGAAATACGATTACGACTTATTTCAGCTATTTTATAGACCATGGTCTAAACTCAAATAGGTTGAGAGCCACTGCGACCAGCTATCAACGTTTAATACAAAAAAAACGTTCTATGTAATACAACACTCCAGATGAGAGGAGTGAAAAACAAAAAGCATAGAAACCATAGAAAGAATGCAACACTGCTAAACCCCACCAGCGTTAAGCACCATTTCCATCCAACATTGCCATTTAGCATTGTTGACTTGCAGAGATTCCACACTAACATTATGCTTTCATATTAGAGTGGTCTTCTTCTTTCGACTTGTCCCTTTTTTTAGGGGTTGCCACAGCAGGGACATGTTCCATCTAATACCACCCTAATACCTAATTATTACCCAAATTAGGGTGGTGCAAACGACAAATTGCTCCATGTACCACAAATGGCCCACGCAACCACATGTTTGAGACCCCTGTACTAGAACCGCAGTTGACCAGAATAAAGTAAAGGGAAATGAAATGATTGTGGAACTGAAAATTATGTTTAAATCAAAATAAAGAAGTATACAAAAGGAATGATTACAAACGGCTGAAAAAAGTTCCACCTAATACAAATGTTTGGTTAGCTACAGTTAGCCCCAGTTTGCCATAGTTACCTCTAGTTAGCCCTACTTAGCCCTGGTTAGCTCCAGTTAGTCCCCTTAGCCTGATTAACTCCAGTTAGCTCCAGTTTTCTCCCTTAGCTACAGGTAGTCCCAGTAGGCCTGTCTTAGCCCCAATTAGCCAAAGTTACACCCTAGTTAGCCAGCCCTAGCCCTGGTTAGATCCAGTTAACCCTTTTAGCCACAGTAGCTGGCCAGCTGGCCATAGTCAGCTCAGTTAGACCCAGTTAGCTCCAGTTAGTCACAGCCATCTTGGCTACATCTCAATGGCCGATACTTCTCATTTCAATTCTGGCAGTAGTCAACAGGTTTGTACCATATACCTAAATAGATTCTAGCCGACGCTGAAGATATATGCAGGTATATACAGCTTAAAGATATTACACCTGGGTAATTAAAGAGACACGTATGAAAAAAAATGGAAGAGAAATTCCATGAGCAGGACAATGTAGCTTGAAACTGTCAACAATAACATGGTACGAAAGGGAGTGTGAATGCTGCCATTGTTCATTCCTCACTAACTTAACTCTATGAATAATAAACATCTTTCATATCACAAAATACAGACAAGTCAACAACACAACCCCCCCATTATCGAACAACTCTTTTCATCTTCCTGCTCGACGCTCTGTCGCTCTTTTCTCCTCCCCCACTGACCTCCTCTCCACCACTACCACCATTCTCCGTCTCCTTCTGTGCCACCGTGAGTGTATTTTTAGCCTCAGTGTTTCTAATCTTAGCTCCTCCGGGCTCCGCTGGGAAATAAATAAATAAAGTGAAATGAAGGAACGCAGTGTGGTGTGTGGGAGTGAGGATGGCGATGATAGCTGTGCCTTGACACGTGTCTGAATCTGTGAGTCTCAGTGACTGTGCTGTAGTCATATCAGACCTCGGAAAAAAACTCCCAAAAGACAGAGAGAAACACAGTGTTTCTTCATCTCACTGTATATCAGAGTGTGTGCGGTAACGGCTGAAACCAAAAGTGGGCATCCCAATGTGCTTGATGTTGAGCTTAATATTATGTCTGACATAACACAAAACATCCTTGATCCATTGCCATGTTGGTACATCGCCATATCCCATTAAATCCTCAAAAAAGTCTTATTTTATCATTCTGACGTTCATACAAGATACAGTCTGCATTGAATTGTCATGGGCAAACCACGGCCTGAGGACCAGATGTGGCCTTTTTTTGCTTTTTAATTCGGCCCATCAAAGTAGTCCATATATTATTGATTAATATTATCATTATTTAGGCACACTGGCCCAGACACAATGTCTCTGTCATTATTGTGGAACTCCAGGACTGTTTGGATCGTGCTCACTCTTCCAGCGACTGCAGTATCAGTGGAGTGGTCATTCTCCAACTAAAAAGACTGAAAACATACAGTGGGACTGATCAGGGAGGACTGTCTCCTCCGGCAGTGATCTCCACTGAGACAAAGACTTAAAAACTGAAGATCAGGAGGACTTTTACAGACGTTATCGATGCTTTTGTTTGAAACAAGCAGGGCATAGACTTGTAGTGAGGCCTGTCGTGTACGGTTGTACAG
>JAFBJS010001154.1:117229-141851 GCA_016785265.1 Paraplagusia blochii
ATTGTTTCCCCCAGGTGATAAACCTTTAGTGGAACAAGGCATTAAGATGAACAAGGAATTGAAGAAAACAGCAGAGTGGTCTAATCATTTTTTCCATGACTGTATTAGAAGAAACTTGACTGCTTCTTTTGGTCTACTTGTTACTTTGGTAATTGATAAAGTGATACCAAACATCTAAATTGGGGGTTGTCAAACAAAGGGCCTACAGGTCCAAATCAGCCCGCTTCGTTGTTCAGTGCGGCCCACTTGAATTTCCATCTATCGAACTTTGTCGGATTGTTCTTTTACCTGGAGTCTCTGGTAAAAGGGTACTAGTCTCACACCGCTCCATACTGTGAGCCTTACTGTGGGTGGTGAGCACCCTGGAGGGCATCAACCGCCCTAACTGAGCTTAGTGAATTTAAAAAAATTAAAATTAAAAAATTAATTAAGTTTAGACTGTGTCGTCTGACCTTTTAAAAGAATATGAAATGTGAGTTTAATTACATTTCACTGTTAACTGCTCACCACCCACAGGAAGGCTCACAATATGGTGCAATGTGATTTGGGTGGAGCCAACTGCCCTGGCGCCACCCCTGCGACCCGGCAACGGACAAGCAGAAGATGATGAATGAATGAATGAAAAAAAATTAAAGAAATACACCTGATGTTACTGGTAATTTTTGTAACATTATTTTTCATTAAATATGAATAAATAATAACAAAAAACACCATCGTTGCAACTGTTTGCATAAACACAAATGAGAAAAACATTGTTATTGTTATTTATAGGTAATTATGGTATCATTGTACTGGTGCAGCCCACTTGACATCTAATCAGGCTTTGTGCAGCTCATGAACCAAAATTAGTTTAACAACATTTTCATATGGAAAAATGAGCATTATGTGCAAGTGTTCTACAGTACATTACACTCCAAGATAACAGCAATTATTTTTTTAGCTCATGTCAACAAAAGTGATTCTTAAGAGTTCTCAAAGCCTTTTGGTCAATTTAAATACTCAATTCTTCATTAATGAATTATTGTTTGTCACAACTGTCATTCTGACAGCCCTTGTTTTTGCACCATCTCTGGTGCAACACAGCTGTGAAAACACATTATGTTTCAGTTGGAATAATCTGCAAATGTATAACCTACAAAATAATGAAAGAAGTTATCAAATCCATTTAATGCAGGGGTGTTATTTACACTTATTCAACTTAAGGGCCAGTGGAGCAATACAGCTGGCCTTGATGGACTGGCTGTAATTGTAAGGCGATAAAGATACTGTATGACTATAATAAAAGATACTTTTTTGTCAAATTTTGATAAGTCAATATTGTCCAAACACTTAATTTCACTCCAATATCAACCAATAAAGATAAAGCCCGGCAGAGGTGAACTAGTGGTTAAGGATGCTTATTGAAAAAAAAAAAACTTATCTGCAATGCTGCCCTCTAGTGATTTTTCACTTTCATACTCATTGCCCATTGCACATAAGTTGGCGACACCCAGCCATCACTTTATTGGTTTTTCATTATCAGACTAAAAACAACAAAACAACAACAACTATCTCTATATCTCAACCCATGGTATTAATAGAATTGGTATTATACAAAATACAAATACTGCACATTGCTCTGCAGTATTTATGAAGATGAAATACCTCAGCAGCATGAACTCAACATAACAATAACAATTATGACTTAACATAACAATATGACTTAGTGAGTTTTCCCACATGATTTAATGGTTAAATGCAGTGCTAATTTAAATATGCTTTCCTCCTGCTTTCCTCTGCTACTACAAACTGAAGCATCCTTCAAAATAGAGTTCAGTGCAACTCAGCACAGGGCAGTGACATCTTACAAGTCAGTACCAGGGGCTGTGAGTACAGCTTTGATTTGACAAGAGGATTTTGACAGAGAAATGCCTCGGGAAAATGACAATGAAAATGAAGTCCCAAACAAAGTATATCAGGAGCCGAGCCGAGAGGAGAGGGAGGAAATGTGGCGAGGGAAGAGAATTGGGCTCTGAGAGTGTCAAGGTGACAGGGTGAGGAGAAAGGCTGTAAAGAAAGGAATGGGCGATATAATATAATCTCTGGTTGGGGAAACACAAAGAATGGGTGAAAAATTAGGTGGTGATGTAGAAGTAAAAAATAATAGTGAGTGTGGAGGAGGCACGGAAATGATAGGCTGGGTGGGGTGTGAAAATATAGAGGGAGAGGTGAGGAGGGTGAGGAGGGTGAAGAGGGTGAGGAGACGCCTGATTTGGACCTTCTCTAAACCTTACCACCTCCACATCCTGTTATATTTTCTCTCCCTACATTCGTGCCAATGGTTTTTGGCTACTTGTATTCTCCGTCTGTTCCTCCTCATTGTCACACCTTTATTTTGTCACTGGCTTTTATATCTAATCCCCTGTCATTGCTTCACATGGTTGCTATGTCTGAATTATTTCACATGACCACAGACATGATAGAGAGGAGCTGAGTGAAGGGACATTTGTTCGGTTTAAAATCACAGAAATAAGATAAATTTGGACTTTTAGCAAGGAAAGGTAAAAAAAACAAATTTCTTATGGAATACGTTTCTTATGGTTTTTCATGTGAACAGAGAAACTATTAAACTACTAAATGTGTAAAGTCAACATTATGACAATAACTTTTTAGTACATGTTAGCGTTCAGAATGTTTATTAAATATAGCCGGATCTTGCTATACTTATTTCTAAATTTCTCATATTTGCCAGTCCCCTCTTTTGTTCTTTTATTTTTCACGAAATAGTTTGAGCTAAGTTTAACCGTGCATGGTGTGATCATTTAGTAGAAGTCTCCATCTTACTGTGTGGATGCTCAGTGGAGCTCAATAGGAGCCACTGAATATCCAGCAGAGTTTTTTAGGCTAAAGTATCAGATCAAAAATGTCCTTTATGATATCCATCCATCCATCTATTAATCCATTCATCCACTCATCCATCAATACATCTCTCCAGTCTTCCATCCATCCACCTACCCATCCATCCATACACAAATCCATATTCAACCCCTTGTACAGTACTAGGTGATGGGAGCAGCAATCTTCACAACTGCCACCCAAATCACACTGCACTGTACAATCTGATACATAATCTTGGAATTTTTATGAGCTGCAATTTGTTATGGATCTAGTCGCGCCTACAAATGTGGGAGCATTTCTATTCAATATGATTCTATATGTTTCAACCCCCCCTAAATGGATTCCTAAGTATTACTTTAGGCAGCACAATCTAAAATACAGTTCTATTATCTTTATGCATGGCAGCGGTCTGAAACTTATACAAACTAGGGTATTGAAGAGACAAAAACTAACGCCAGTTTACAGAGGGTGTCAAATATATGACCCGTGGGTTCAAAAGTGGTGCACCATATTCTATTGAATATAAATATTTGCTAAAATTACTGGGTTATGGTTGTACTTGTCCGATCCACTTGACATATCAATTAGTTATCAGACGTATTATTATGGTTCCGAATCCAAAATAAATTGGAATTTGATAGATGTGAAAAACCTGACATCCTGTTGTGGGTCTGGCACAGTCATTCCTTACAATCACCCAGAATTTCTCATAGGATACTCCAGAGGTCCATGAATCTATCTCAATATCAAAAGTAGATAAACTGACCTTTGATGCTGCGATCTAGTGACTTTCTCTTTAATGTACGATTGTTTTTTTTTCCAAATAACCTCTGGTATTTTTAGGGCACACATTACTTGGTAAAACCCAAATGCTGTGGTATAAGTTTCTGTTCTCAGAGGGAAAACCAAAAACAAGATTACATAATTATGAACACAAAACTAGAATAAAAAAAATCATAATAGTATGATGTGAAAATTAAAACCCAGTAGGGGACAAACTATGGGCCACGGCCTCACAGTAGATGTCCAGGGATCGCACAGTTCTTTAACAACACTAACAATCTCAATATTTTTCAACTGTCCCTTTAAGGAGCAACCGTTTCTTTTTTCTTTCTACACCACAGTCCGTTTATCCCAATTAAAGCGACACAGCTCCTAATACATTAATGTGATTTGGTGTGACGGTCAGAGCAGGGGTCAGGATCAGACCACCTCACAGGCTGATGTAAGACTTACATCACTGAAAAGCTTTGATTAAAATGTCCAGCAGAAGAGTCATGATGTGACCAACAGGACCAGAATATAAAAACAAAAACTGAAACTAAATAACAGTGAACGCGATGCATTTTGATGTTTCTGATGTAAGAACATATGAAGAAGAAACTTTTATGTTTCAGGAATTTAAATGAATAATGTTTAACCTGAGCTGCACCTCTGCAGAGATTAACAGCTTTAATTTGTGCTCTTGATCGGTTTCGGTGGTAAAACACAGTAGCTTCCTGCTGAAACTAACATTTATTTCTTCAGAGACACTGTGCATATTGAGTGAAGTTATAAAAAAGTTAATAAGGACCCCATTAAATCAACAGGGTTGAAAACTGCTGTACTTCTACTTCTGCATATGCAGTACTGGCCTGAGGCGTGAGATTCTAACCTCAACAAACCTCCACTAAAAATATAATCAGAGTTACAGCAGACATAGACAGACAAAAAGACACACAGACCGAAAGATAGACAGACAGACAGACAAGCAAATAGGCAGACAGATTTGGCACTCTAAATAAATATAGTTGAGTTGAGTTGAGACAGAAAGACAGACAGACAGACAGACAGTCAAGCAAATAGGCAGTAAGACAGACAGACAGACAGATTTGGCACTCTAAATAAATATAGTTGAGTTGAGTTGAGACAGACAGACAAGTAGACAGACAGACAGACAGACAAGCAAATAGGCAGACAGACAAACAGAGAGACAGACAGGTAGATAGATAGACAGACAGACAGACAGACAGGTAGATAGACAGACACATAGACAGGCAAAAAGACACACAGACAGACCGATAGATAGACTGACATACATGCACATAGACAGACAGACAGCTGGAGAGACAGACAGACAGACAGACAGACAGACAGACAGGTAGATAGACAGACAAAAAGACACAGAGACAGACAGATAGATAGACTGACATACATGCAGATAGACAGACAGCTGGAGAGACAGACAGACAGGTAGATAGACAGACAAAAAGACACACAGATAGCTGGAGAGACAGATAGACACACAGAGACAGACAAAAAGACAGACAGACAGACAGAGAGACAGATAGATTCATAGAGTACAATGACCTTGGTAAGAAGAGTGTCTGCTATTGTATGCCCCAGAACTAATGATAACTACATGGTTCTGGAGTCAAGGAGCTTCAAGTAGAACATGAGTACCTTTGGAGTAGCTCTCTGTTTCAAAAAGGCTGAAATTTATTCAAGGAAGAACCACATTGGTTCTGCGTTAAGTTTGTGATTGGACAAAATCACAAAATCATGTTATTCACGGAACAAAACAGAATAAAAAAAATATTTAAAAAATTGAGAGTTCAATATCTGTGAATGTGTATATTGTTCTACAGATTCAGGAGTTCAAACAAAAGTTGTGAGTCTGGAGCCATTTCAGGACTCCAGTTATTTTAGTATTATAGACCGACATCAAATCTCTGTGGTCTCTCTAGGTGGTCAGTAAAAGGTCACGCTGGGCTGAACCGCTGTGTAGCTTCCGGATCGCTGCTGGACTCCTGTATTCATCATCCAGTTCACTGGGTTAAAGTGAAAAACAGATATTTTATTAATGAGACCAGAGAATCTACAGGTGAGTGGAAACAAGGGCAAGAGAGAAAAAAGACAGAAAAAGGGTCAACAGCAGCCTCATGTAAAGTGTGGCAGTTGTGGTTAAGAAACTGGACTTGGGTGTGGAGCAACGTTCCCTCTAAGCTGCGCGCCTGCGCAATTGCGCACTGCTCCTCCATGTCCTCCGCGCACTGCCTACACAGCACATAAAATAAAATCCAAGCTGAATTATAAATAAAATAAACAAATAGGTTTACTAAATAATTATTTTTTTTCGTAATGCAACTCACTAACTGGCATGTGACAACAGGCGGTACTTTAGTAAAACAATAACTAACACTGTCCAGCCAATGATATGATGCGGTTTACACGTGTTTACATACGCAGCCAATCAATGTCATTAACAGTGCTCTATGTGCCGCTGTTTTGTAGGTTAGCATGTAGCTGACGGGGCGGCTGAATGTAAATAGACAGTAAAGACATAAACGCTGATCAACGTTGCGCTAATCCCTTATGGCTAAACGGGCTTCACAAAGCCAAAGTAAAAAAGAATTGCGGTTCTTTTAAGATGGAATTGTGCTGTATGAGTATGTGCGACCAGAAGAACAAGGGGTGTTACTGGGTGTGATTTTTTCGTTTTGAGTGAGAAAGGGTTGCTCTGCAAAACATGCTACGAAGCTAAAGTAACAAGTGAGTTTCCAGAGGAAAAAGTGTGGATTGAATGGACGTTGGACTACTTCAAGCATCACATTCAGTAGAAAAGTCATTTGAATGCTGGTGGAATTGTACGAAGACGGGAGTGTGGATTTGTTGCTGTTGTCATTTAACTCTTTCTCTGGTTTGATACTGGTGTGTGTGGCCACAGCGTGTATATCTAATGTTGCTCACAGTTGTCCTTAGTTTGCTCAGAGAGGTTAACGGTCTGCACAGACATATGAAAAATTAGAGGGAACATTGGTGTGGAGGGGCAACATTGAGAGAGAAATAACGTGAGAGCAATCGTTGCAGATAGGTGGTTGACAAAAGAGAGATAGAAACAGACAGGAGAAAGTCAATTAGGACCAAATAAGGCGTTGGCATTTGAAGATTTATATTAGTTACACACAAACATACATCACTGACACATTTCTTGACCTTTTCTGGTTGTTGTGCTATAAACAATACATGTCCTGCCCTCTCTCAAATAATTAGCAGATCGTTCTCAGGCCCCAGACCATATGTTTCAGTCTTCCCACTTATATAGACATCAGTCCCACAGCTCAAAATTAATGAGTGGTTCCATCCAGCTCCTCTGTATGCTCGTCCATCCTTTGTGCATGTGTGTTTTGTGCGTGTGTTTCTCCTGATAAAGAAAATTGGATTGTATTCCTGCAGCAGTCACATTAGGCAGGAAAACAGTGTTCTGCTGTTGATGAATGACCACGAGCCCATAACCGAAAGTGTGGGTCGTGTAAAATGCATAAATAAATGATTCGTGAAGTGTTGTGCCGGTGGCTGAAAAATTTGAGTCTAAGGTGTAAATGCAGCCAAGCTGGAACTGGAGGTGGAGCTGCCAGTTATTTTTCTCCCAAACACCATCTGCACGTAGCTTATATTCAGCTGGAAGACAAATCTTGCTTCAACATCTCCGGTGACCCGTGTTGCTGAGGACATATGATTGCAATGAGTCCCGATTGCCTAAGTAAACTAGTTAAAAAAACACAGAGAGTACTACATTCCAAGGATAAACCTTGGATTCTTTCCCTTCTGGCACATGCAGAATGTACTGTGTTATGAGAATCAGTGCTTTTTCCCAGCTGCAGCCAGAACCTGTCCAGTTGTAACATCTGTGTCTCCAACGTCTCTCGAAAAAAATCAAACTCGGCCAAACAAAATTTGGACACTGACCGTAAATGAGCATTGAGAAAAATCATGCCTGACGATGAGAAATATTCCAGACACTTAACAAAAGTCGCAGCTCATGAATTTAACATCTCTCTAAGTCTAAAATGTCAAGCATGAACGGCGGTCTGCAACTTCTGACTAGAAGCTGAAGTGAATGAAAGGTAATCTGGCAACAAAAAGCCAGAAAATGAACAGGTGATCTAATGTCAAAGCACTTACCATGACTGTAACTTCTGGAAACAGAATATGTATCTGAAACTCTCATGTTTGAGCCATGGTGCTATTTAACCTCGCTAAAAATGATGAAAAGAACTGACCACAAGGGGCAGTAGTTTAAGCCTAGCAGGTCATCCCTCTTTGCGAGATAAAAAAAAAACAGGTTTATTATTAACATTAGTAAGTCAGTCTTTTCAAACCCTGTATCCTTGAGCCCACGTGTGTCAATAGTTCAAATGGCAACAATAAGATATAAACAATCCGATAGTATGAGTTAAGTTGATCAATGTGATATATTTTATTTATTCTATTATTATAATTGAATTTATTTTATTTTGATAAGTTAAGTATAAGTTATATACTTAAAAACTTATTAAGCTTATAAGTTATAAGCTTTATTATATTATATGGGTAAGAATATTTAAAAGCTTTTTTTTTCCATGAAGAAAACACAATAACACAATTTCTGGGTTTTGCAAATCATTCAAGAATTTTTATCTTATTTTGTATCCATAATGCTAATTTGTAGAATGCCCCATTAAAAACCAGTAAAAACTGCTTTATGCACACGTATACATTGAGTTAGAATAAAATACATACACATAAAAACAATAATGAGTCACGTGACTGAAAAGAAAAGAAAAAAAACTCTGCAGCGGCTGAAGTTTTTTTCAATTTCATAATGAAAGCCAAATAAGGTTTATCCAAATGCGTTAGTCAGTGTTTTTCAACCTTGGGTTTGCAACATCATGTGTGTGCACCCGGAATTTGAATAAGGTCGCCTGAAAAGTCTAAGAATTCAGACAAAAAAAAAATTGGTAAAATATGTTTTAACTTATAATTTGAGAATTATGATACTAACAGCAATACGTTGACCAGTATAATGTATATTATCTTTTTTGTTTTGTTTTTTTAGCTAGAATCGCTTAAAACCTTAATTTTGTACAGATAATGCCTCCAGGACAGAGATAAGTAATGTGAGCAAAAAATAATTTTGTTAAAATAAATGTTAAAATAAATCCATTTTTAATGTATTAATATGGGTTAGTGTCTGAAATATTTGGACAAAATATGTCTTTTTGATAACAACATACGTCTAATATTGGACATCCCTAAAATAGAATGAATATATATGAAAACGAAAAAAAAATGTCTCTGTTGTCACTAGATATCTGTGATATCAATGGAATCACAAGTCAAAAAAAGGTTGAGCTCCATTGTAATAGGTGCTTTAGAAACCGACCAACTCCAATAATTCTCTCCGCCACATTTTCCGGTCTGATGTTTCAGTGAAAGAGGTTGAAACTGCTTTTTCCATCAAAGAGTAATGGATCCACCCTATACTGTAACTTCCTGCTTGGTTTGTTCTGTTCTACTCTTGCTCTTTCAGGTTTGTGTTCATCAGCTCCAGACAGCCAGTGTTTATCAGCCTGCCCTGCCTTGTTAATGTTGAACATGCTTTCTTCTCCCCTTGCGTTCCCCTCCATTCGTCATCAACCTAATTCCCACTCGTATCCACTTTAACTTTTACTGCAATTTCTCTGATTGTATGAATCGAACCCAGCACTGTGAAATTATCCCGGGTGTAATCACTGAACCGCGGCGTGATCTCTCTCTCTCCATTTCCTTTGCCTTTCCCCCTTCCTCAAATGGCCCAGACTCCATTCTTTCCTGAATTTATTATCAAACAGAGTGTCTGTTATCAGCACCTTGCACAAATGAATGATTCTCCCCTTCATTATCTATTCAGCGCAGATTCCAACTGATCAGCATCAGCTTACATTTGCTCTCACAGTCGGCCTGCGATGGTTAATTGTCTGTCAGAGACGAAGACGCTGCTGCTGTCAGAAAACTATACATGTTGTGTGTGGTTTATGAACCCCAACATTTTGATCTCAATCGGATCTCATACTTATACTAAACTGTTTGATTACCTTTTCTCACTTCACTCACTTTATTTTATAATCAGCAAAAAGGAAGTCTGTGAAGATTCTCACTCATCAATTCACTAATATCCAAAAAGAGGACACTTCATCTTCTCATTTGCACTTGTCCCTTTTTTTAGGGATTGCCACAGTAAATAATCCTTTTCCTTATTTCCTCTGTATCTTCTTCTGTAACTCCAACTACCTCCGTGTCCTCACTCATTGCATCCATCGATCCCCTCTTTCTCTCCTACGTGGTAGCTCCGTCTTTAGTATTCCCTTACCAATGTAACCACTGTCCCTCCTCTGAACATCTGAACTGGCTTCTCTAGCTTTTACTCCAAACATTCCTGTCTGTCTTGTCCCTGTAATGAACTTATTACCGATCTTGTCCATCTTTGTCTCTAATTAAGAGAATCTCAGCCTCTTGATGTAGTTATACTCCTCTCAACCATGCAGACCATCCCCTCTCTTCAAGGTTGTTCTAGAGGAGCATGGGAGGCTTCCTTCACTCCTTTAACACTATCTGTCCACTTTGTACAAAATATTCACTCCAGTGTGCATGAAAAAGCGTTCCTTTTTCATGGACACTTTTTTTATATTTTTTATAAGCTACTGAGTCCTACCCTAATGTGGTCGCCCTCTTGTGCTGGGCCACATGGTTACAGAGTGATTGTTTTGTCTCCTCAATATAAATTGCATTGTATAACATTCAGGTTTTCTACTGGAGCTTTGTTCATGGCACAAAAAGGACACAAAAACTCTAAGGGACAGATCATTTGAGAGAGAAGTGAAGGAAGCCAACAAGGCTCATCTAGAACAACCAACCTAGGAAGTTTACCTGCCCATCCATACCATACCAGGCTTGTCTAGAAAGGACTCCAATGACTTCCAATCACATCTGGACATGTGACATGTTAGCTGCTCATTAAGCTCAGGAGCAGTTTCTGTTTTAAAAAATACATGTCACCACAACTCTTCACTATGTCTTTTTCTTCTTTATTTACTTACTAGCTTTACCTTGCAATTTTGAGGGTTGCTGGTTGGAAACCAGGATCTGCAGCTCAAAATGGTTGATTTCAAAAATGGTTGAAATGTAAGGCAATAAAAATCGTAAACAAGACCAAAGACCACTTTTACTGTTCCAGTCCAAGTGATTTCCATATTTGATGGCCCCATGCTATAGTTCTTAGAAAAAGGTTTCCGTGCCCTGCCCTAACCCAAAAATACATTCATGAATTCTGGGCGTCCCACTCCAATGCCACTTTGCCAACCCGGTTGAGAGCTAGCAGGTAAATCAAAATGCAAGATGACTTAGCAAAAATAACGTTACGACACAAAGTTTTAGAACAAAAACAATAAAAACAACAAATATGACAAATTGTTGAAGACTTATTTACCAGCATGTGTCTTTTTCTGTCACTTACCCAGGATGGCCAGCACCGTGTTGTCCTTCAGAACCTCCATTGACCCTGAGCAAACAAAGTAAATGGCCTGGAGGGCGTCGCCTTGTCTTATGAGGAACTCGCCTGGGGCACAGAAGGAGGTCTTGATGATTAGGGAGAGTGAGCGCAAGCACCCCCTGCTGGCTGACTCAAACAGTGGTAGCTGTAGTAGCTCCTTGTTCAAGTGCATGGCGATGTCGGCCCGAAGCTCATCAGGAAAATCTTTGAGGAGCTGGAGGAAAAAAAAAACATGAAGAAGCTGCTGTTGATAAAACTGCTTTCATATTCAGATATTTTCTGAATTTACTTGTAATCAGCACCGGATGCATTCTTCCTGTTTTTTCTCTTACCTCACTCACGTCGATGCCATTGTTGACAGACCATGTGGTTTGGAAACACTCCAACATGCGTTGCTCAAGGGTCTTGGGCAGCCTGTGGACCCTGATGAAGTCCTTCAGATCCTTGGTGCGGGTGTGGTAGAGGGAGCGGCGGGAGTACATCCTCTGGATGATGGCGGTCACGTTACCAAACACAACGGCGTGCATCAGTGCTGGGAACACATAAGGGTTTTGTTTCAGAAGTTTTAAAAATAGAGGGTGCATACAAAAATAAATGACACCTTTAACTTCAGTTCTACTTCTACTCCCCCATCTTTTTTTCATCTTGGAACAATGGAGACCAAATCAAAAACAACAAGAATCTCGAAAAAGAAGTATCTCAGAATCTACGTGTAAAGCACTGGATCAATGCTTTGAAGAGCATAACATTTGAAACAGTTTTTTTTTTTTTAACACTCCCTTCTGGCAAAAAAAGTTTCACATAGTTCCTAAATCATTCATAAATATCATGGTGTTATATCTTGCATTCCAATATGGTTCAGGGAAATGATCATTGTTCCTTTATTTGACTGGCAGCCAAACTTCTAACAGGATCTGATGATTCCTAACATAAAATGACACCGAGCCAAGCTGTGTTATGAATATTCTCAATCAAATCAGTGAGCGTAACATGGGAGCGAGTCTGTATGTGTCTGCCATTTGTCACACATATAATAAAAAACAGATAAAATTTCAATTGGAACAATACAACAGTCTTCGCTCTGTTGGACTCCTCTGTCTCACTGACAGCAGATTATTGGCAACCTAAAATGTGGTTGGTTGGGGAAGTGCCACATTTTAACACTGTGATGTGTTAAGGAGACGGAACCAGTGTAAAACTCTCTCAAAGCCAGCAAAAAAAATAAATATTCAAGCTCTTCACAATTTATATGATTATTTTCATATGGTCGCCAGTGGAGGCCAAAAATGATTCAGGTTCTAATCCATTAGCTGCCATGTTGCCATGTTGAGATGCTCTTGGCGTAGGACATGGGATTTGGGTGACAGCAGTGGAGACTATGAATGAATAAAAACCTTTATATGGAAATAGTAAAATTTCTAATATATTTTAATTTATTTTAAATTGTTTCAAATTAAAATTGTTGCAAGCGGAGTTCACTTGCCAGCCACTCAGCAAAGAGCATCCAGGTTGGAGCTCATGTAGTGGAACAAGTGAACAGGTGGTAAGTGTAGCTGTAACACTAAAGGTCATGACAAATGTTGATATTAGGGATGCGTTTATAAATTCTTCGCCAAAATCAAAACGCAAAATTAAGGAAAACAAGGCCTAAACCAAAAAACTAAACACTTAAATGAATTATTATGACAATTCAGTACCATTAAGTGTATTTATGGCCATGATTGTGAAATTAATATTATTGTTTAAAAAACTACAAAGTAAAATGTTATATTTTACCATCAGTTGAACACTAGATTTCACTGTGTATTGTAGATCACATTGAAAACTCTTTAAAGTGGGAAACTTTTACCCACTAAGCCTATGGACACCAATACATGGCATGCCGTTATGTAGTTTAACATAGGTGATGTAGGGGGCAATATTGCAGAGGAATTGTTTATTTTCTCTAAAGATAAATGATGTTGTAAATCAATCTATAAAACCCGAAAACTTTTACCACAAAGCAGGAAGACCTCTGAGGAAACAAGTTAAAGCTAACATATTTTTTTCTGGAAAAATTCAGCTGGCACTGGGTTAGCGTGTTGCAGTTTGGGCTGCACCAGAATCCCTCAATGTGAATGAATAGTTGTACAAGGAGCCACTGTTTACCTCCTATGAGCATGGTGCAGATGGAGAAAATCTTCTCTGAGTCAGTGTTGGCGGACACATTTCCAAACCCCACGCTGGTCAAACTGCTCAGGGCAAAGTAAAGCGATGTCACATAGCTGCTTCGCATGGACGGCCCACCACCCAGGTCACCAAGACTCCCACCAGCAACTCCAGCAGTCGCTGACCCAGCCTGAGTCCCTGATACGTTTCCAGAAAACTGGCTGGAATTCCAGGAACCCTGTCCTAAAACCTCAGATCCTAAAACATTCCAATGACTGCTGCTTCTGCTGCTGTTATCACTGCTGAGGCTGATGTTGCTGATGCTGCTGGCGTTGGACAGGAAGCTAACCGTGGAGGGGATGAGCGACGAGGGGAAGTATGGGGTACCTAGTCGCTTTGCCAGCTCATGGAGCCAACCTGTGAAACAGGACAGACAAGGAAGGAAGAAGGGGGAAAAGATGAGCCAGACTGTGGTATTACTAGATAGTAAAATTGTTAATGGCTGGAGTGGCCTTGTGTTTCCCAGTGGTCTAGCACAGTTTACAAACATGTGTATGTATGTGAACTGAACTTTGAACGAGTCATTTTACAGTTAAAATTACTATTATTTTAATTACTCCATATTATTCCATAATAATTGCACCAACTCCAAAACTCCATGTAAAATGAAGTTTCCAAATGTATTTTATTTTGCTATTGTTTGTAAACTGTAACTGTAACTGTAAATTTTTTACTCACTTGTTGATAAATGTAATAATTTCAGGCCAAGTAAATAAAAAAAAATATTGGTCTTTAACTAACAGACAATAATCTAACTCCTCTGCACATTGACCTTCACTGGTTGCCTGATGCTGCATGGATCAAGCACAAGTCACTCTCTGACTTATAACATAACTACAGGGGGCGCTCCTATATATCTCCACTACCTTATTAACATTGCACTAATCACAGGAGACTTGTCTTACCTCACCTTCTCCACACACAAGGCAATCTTAGTTAGTCTCCACCCTAGTTCCCACCTGGTGGAACAATCTCGGAAAATTGTCTCTTCAAAGAACACCTTTTATTAAGAAACTCACTAATATCTTACACTCACATGCTCTACTTCTTCTTACTAGTCTGTGCATTTTTTGCCAACTAATAAGATAATTGTATTAAATATTTGGTAGTAAACCAGGCTCTGCTGTACCATTGCAGCAGGGTTAGGGTACAGCAGAGACTTGCAGCACTCTGGACAGCGATAGAGATTCTATGCCTCCACGCTCTATTATGATGAGCTGTCTGTGGTGCTGAATTCACCTCTTCCAATTTGGTGCCTTCTGATAAGAGCTATCTGTGGTGCTGAATCTCTATCTAAAAATACTGAAACATGGATTTAAACAAATATTTAGAATATATTAATAGTTACAGTTACAATACACATATTATTGTAAAAAAAAATGGTTAATTGTTCATGAGACAGAGAACAAGCCAGGCAGATGAAAGATATTAGTATAGTATATGAAGATTACTAAGTGTAGGAGCAGTTTTATTTTTGTTTACCACCCCATTTTGTAACTATAACTATACATAGAATATATTATTATATTATATAATAACCTTCTTTTTCTCCTTTTGGCTTATACCTTTTCTCAGGGGTTGCCACAGAGAGTCAACAATTATAAATTTATTATATTAATATTATAATAATATAATAACAAATAAATGTACATTTTAACAACAGTTAAAATACATAGGACTGAGAGGTCTCCTCCTCTGAAAGCGCTCTTTCCAATTTATGTAGATTAATGCAGATTCTGATAGATCTCCAAATGACAAAGATCTCCTCAGGTCTGATATTATGCTCAATATAGTTGGTGGACACTACCCTTCTCACAATGAAGATTAGGATATATGTCTCTATAGCAATCAAATTGCAACAATGGCTGCATGTAATCAATGGCGATCATTGTGACCCCTGACGATCATAAACGTAACTTCATTAAAATTGCTAAAAATCACCACCTCGGTTGTTCTTATACTGAGCCTCTTTACTCATCTCACTCAGAGAGTGAGACAGAAGATGGAGCTGGTGGCTGACCTGGAATCAGGTGGAACGGTGGAGCTCGGATCATCAGTCATAACCCAATGTTTCCTTGTGTCACAAAGCAAGTCTAGCAAAAGTAGCTTTTTCCTAACTTGGTAAACTGGGGTTCACTGAAGCTCATATCTTGATTGCTCATGTTGCTCCACCGCCATTATTTCACAGACTTTCATCATTGTTTTTCTCTTTCTCTCTATCATTGATTTGTACTGACCACCCTGTCCTCTAATAGTTCACCACATGATGACAGCCACTCCATTCACTGCTCAGACAGATGGAGAAAATCTAGAATAATGACATGTCTGACCTTTGGACTACACTAAGCTGTATTGACACAGTCAGTCTAAAATCATCAGTTTCATCATGTTAACTGCTTTGTCAGGAAGCAGACTGGTTATCACTGTGATAGAGGTATAGGTATATTTTTCATTTATACACATGTATTGATATGCTAAAGGTGATGTCCAATCAGAAAAAAAGATATTGGTTGTTGGTTGGATGGACAGACAGACAGACAGACAGACAGACAGACAGACAGACAGACAGACAGACAGACAGACAGACAGACAGACAGACAGACAGACAGACAGACAGACAGACAGACAGATAGATAGATAGATAGATAGATAGATAGATAGATAGATAGATAGATAGATAGATAGATAGATAGATAGATAGATGGATAGATGGATGGATAGATGGATAGATGATAGATGGATAGATGGATAGATGGATGGATAGATGGATGGATAGATGGATGGATAGATGGATGGATGGATGGATGGATAGATGGATGGATAGATGGATGGATAGATGGATGGATAGATGGATGGATAGATGGATGGATGGATGGGCAGATGCAATAATAAAAAATAGCATTTCCTTTCAATGACCCTAGATCAAAAGATGAACACAGTATTAGCGTCTCCCTTTGTGATTTCAAACAATTCAGAGTCCCTTGGGGCAATGACTGCTTTAAATAGAACATGACAAAATGCTTTATACTGCATTACTGTCTTGGACTAGTGGGTTGCTTTAATGCAATCATTTAGACATGAGTTAGAAAAACTGCTTATGTTGATCAAATTCAGTTCTCCAAGAACATTATCATATCTTCAATCAAACTAAAGGAACTGATCATATGGTTGCATTTAGCCATAAGGAGTTGAAGGAGGAAGTATGGTGAACTGACCAATATCCCAGGAGCCAGGACTCTCAATTTCCCTGCGACCAATGAAGTACCAGACACAGGCCATCCAGTGAGCCAACAGTGCAAACATGGACATGAGCAGAGTGAGGACCACGGCACTGTACTGGGAGTAGCGCTCCAACTTCTGTAGCAATCGAAGGAGACGCAGTAGACGCACTGTCTTCAGGAGGTGGACTCCAAAATACTGGAGGAAGAGAGATGAAATCATGTTGCACGGCGTCACAATCCAACAAACTCACGCAGCACGGACGGGAGACAGAAGACTCACCACGCTGACGTTGAAAGCATACAGCAGGTCAAAAGGCAGGGCGGCAATGAGATCAACAAACAGCCAGGTGGTGACGTAGTGAACGCAGATGGAGCGGGCGTCGTACACAACCTGACCTGATGTGCTCACAAAAGTGGTTCGGAAGTTCAGCACAATGTCTGGAAAGAACGACAGCAATAACACAAATGAGAGGTGAAGAAAGACGAAAGGATAAAAATAGAAGAAGACAGGACAGTGAGGAGACAGGAAGAGATGGATGAAAGATTCATTTGTTTGTCAACAGCAAAGTTTGCTTTTTTCCAAATTTATGTCACTCTCAAAATTTATCATTTTCATCTTATTGAGCACAAATTGCACTGATCAGTTACACATACAGCCCACATGGGGAGCTGTAGAGCACAGCCGACACAGCCATATAAAAATATACTCAATTTCAGAAAGTAAGTGAAAATTGGAAAGTTGTTCTTGAGCGATTCAAGGCATCTGCTTTTGGATTTCTACCGTTTCACTTATCTGTTTATTTAGCCGGAGTTAGAAAAATCAAAATGATCTGTGTGTCTGGTTTGCTTTACTCTGAGTCACAGAATGTCCCCAGGAATACCTCTGTCCTTGCCTCTAGGTTCAAAATAACATTTTAAAGACGAGGTTTCCTGATTAAATTCTGTAACATGTACATGTAAATATACTTTGCATCACTCGGCCAGTGAAGGTATAAGCATGCTGACCTGTTCCTTCTAACAAACAGAAAGGCAGGAGTCGGCCCTTCTGCCTGTGTGTGGCTCCTATGATTTTATTGCAGGGTTTTATTGACACTTGTAGTTTTCCACCACAGGAAATCATCCATTGAAAAGCATGTGTTTCCTGGTAACGATGTTAGGGAACAAAGAAGAAGGGGATGTAATACTACGCTTTGAACGAGTCATTTCTTTTCACTGCTGCATTTGAAGCATTATAAGCTGGAGTTAAGGATCCATGATGACTGACGAGGCTCTGGATTCAACATTGGCTTTTACAACAGACCATGAACTTTATAGGTTTGGTTAATTAAACATGTAAAGAAAAGAACCAAAAAGACAACAACACAGAGAGGACTTAAAGCAATTATACTGAAGTTTTATTGTGCTGCGGAGAGTTCACGTCAGGTACCTGAGGTAGAGAAGATGCTGCCTCTAGTGGTCAGTTCATCTATTTAATGTTGTATGGGAACATTTTAAATATTTAACGCCAATCCTGTAATTTACACCAAGCTGCTATAGGTTTTTAAATGCTGGGTCGGGGGTCTCTCACATCATGCATTTAGAATAAGTGCATAGTCTGAGCACTCCTCCTCCCTGTCCCTGTCCCACTCTCTACTCCACTCTCTCCCCCAATCTATTGAAATCTGTTTTAAAGTACTGTTTTTCTGTTTCTCTTTCCCATTTCTGTTGCTCACAAATGGGGAAAATGCCACGACATGAATGGGCCGATGCGACTAGGATATCCAGGACTAGGAGGACCAGCAGCATGATGACCAGGATCATAGCCTCATACACCCACTGACATAACGGCTACTGGAAGCTTTTCTTATTTGACTTTGTGTTGTATCTTTGTACTTGTTTTATTTTATTGTATTTTTATACTCCCGTTAACATCCATTGCACTGTCTGTCCGTCCAGGGAGTGGATTCCTATCCCGAGGTCCTCCCTAAAGTTTTTACCGTTTTTTTTTTTTCCCCGTTAAAAGGTTTTTTTTCTCTCAGTAGCTTTTCCATACCCTGGCTGAGGGTCTAAGGAGAGAGGATGTTACCGACCCTCTAAAGCCTTAAGTGACAAATTTGATTTGTAAATGTGGGCTATATAAATAAAATTTGATTGAGTTTGTGTCATTATGGAACATTTAAAAAAAAAAAAAGAAATCAGACTTCTTTTCATTGTGTCATTGCAATCCACACCATTGCCCACAATGAAATGGGACCTCTGCATTTATCTTAGGGCAGTGGTGGCCTAGTGGTTAAGGAAGTGGACTTGGGTCCGCAAGGTCCCCAGTTCGAATCCCCCTATCGCCAAGTTACTGCTGAGGTGCACTGAGCATGGTACCATCCCCACTCATAGCTCCCCGGGCGCTCATTAACTGCCCACTGCTCACTTTGATGATGGGTTAAATGCAGAGGCCGAATTTCGTTGTGTGCTGTGGTGTGAATCACAATGACACAATGACACACACAAAAAAATCTTTTAATCTTAATCTTGTCACCAAAATGAACAGGGGAGCAGCTTTGAGCACCTGGGGAGCACTGGATGGTGAAGGTGCCATGCTCAGTGTATTTCAGTGGTAACCTGGTAGCTAGTTACCAGGTTAAACCTGAAAACTCCCAGACACAAGTCTGGTTCCTTATCAACAAGGCCACTGCTGCCCCAGTGGGAGTAGCAGTTTGGAACCCCAAAAGGACAACATGTTAACCCTCTGATCCAGCCAATAGTGAGATGTAAATTATGATGAAATTACAATTGGTTTGTCATTCAAACACTATTAATGAATTCTTTATAGTTTTTAACAAATCTCACATATTAAAGCAGCAGGCTTTGAGTTTTTCTAAAAACCTACCCACAGTAACAGTTTTATTTAAGCATATTTTTTCTTCTTCATCTTCTAACTGAGGTATATCAAAAGTCACAAAAAACCCCCAAAACAGAATAGCACTGAATGATGAAGGCAGCAGTAAATCAACAAGCATTCTGTTCTGTTCTGTGATGGGAAATCAATATGTTTCCTCCTGGACTTTGGAGCAACAGAGTGAGTAGTTTACGAAGAGCTGTTCAACATGTGAAAAGAAAAAAAAAATGTCCTCTTTTAACAATAATTTACATTGGGAGTATTTCTTGCGACTGACCCTCTGAGCATATAGTTTATATTATTTCTGTATTTCATATACTTTTGTTTGTAGCCTGTATAGTTTATATATATATCTTTATACTCTTTATATTTGTCTATATATTGCATATTTTAAGTGTCTATGTATATCCTTATATATCTTATTTACATGTGTAAGTATGTCAAGATTTGTCTTTATATTCTCTACAAATATGTGCAAATTCTTCATATTTGTGTGTAAATGCATTATATCTGTGATATTCTACACATTTTTGTGTATATGCTTTAAATGTATACCTTATATTTGCTTTAAATGTATACCTTATATTTTGCATATTGTTAATTTTCATCTTTATATTTTCTATAGTTATGTGGCAAGACTCTATACTTATGTGTATCTCCCTTATGCATGTGTATATTATATATTTTTGTGCATATTCTCTATATTTATCTGTATATTATATAATATATTTATGTCTATATTCTTTACATGAGTGTTATTCCACATCAGATGCAGATTTTCAGTTAACTCAGTCTTACCCAACATAAAAAGGATTTCCACAAGGATGTCACTGACGCTCGGCGGACTCCTTGGGGCGCTGCCTCCCCCACTGGTCCCTCCTTCGTCCCGTCCTCCCACCACAGTGAAGCAGACGTTGTAGGGCACGGTGACAGCCACATAGAACGTTGCCAGCAAGATCAGCCAATCCCAGCCAGCCTTGAAGGTGCCGTAGTGAAGGAGGATGAACCGGGATTTCTGGATCGCTGCTACTTTGTACTCGGGTATTGGAGGTTTATCCCCAAACATGTTCTACGTTTAGAAGACAGGAGACATCAGCGAGCCAAGTGAATTTACATAGATATGATACTTCACGGACTATTAGGAATTTTTCATTTCCTTTTACAACTAAGAAATGAAAGATCTCTAGACTTTTAGTGCAAAGAATTTATGAAGCAGTAAAAAAAAACAGGCAGGAAATGACACTGAATATTAGAAAGACTGCAGGAGACTTAAAATAATTGAAAAGGATGGTGTTATGAGCTGCTAATGAGGAATCAGTTCACACACAGCCGACTCAGAAGAAAGAACATTTCATTTCTAGCATTAAATCCAGCATTAATGACACTCTTCCTGGTCTGTGCTGCCGCTGGAGGCAAAATGACACCAAAAAGTTGATTCTTTCTACCTTACTGATAACACAGTGTTGAAAATTGAAAACATAATGATGTGGTTCCACAAAAATGACTATGAATTTGGACTTATTTGACACTTAGGTAAACGCTAGCACCATCATGAGACAGGAACTACTGTCGGATGACACAGATTGAGCAGAAACAAAGTTTTGATGCAAACAGAAGTGTTATCTTTAAAAAAAAAACAAAAAACAAAAAACTAACTCTAAAAACTGTCAATATAATAACTTAACTGCAAATTCGCTGCACATATAATACAACAATCAGTTTGACCACTGCAGGGCTGATTACATCTGATTTGTATGTTATCATAAAAACATGTAGATAAAAGAAAAAGACCAATTTACGCCATTCAATTTTGACCTTTTCTTTTCTGTGTCTGGTCACAGAATGGCACAAATTGTCAGGAAAATAATTTTTTGTTTGTTGAGCATTATTAACTTGTCTTTAGGACCACCTGTCCTCTTCTTCCTTCTCCTCTGTCGATCACAATAGTGTTTTCTTTATTTTTACATTAAAACAACTGTAACTAAAGTTTTCTTTTAAAATTCCAAAAAAATCTTCCCCTTCCTCTTCCACAGCAGTTTTGGCCACAGGAGTCAGATGTGTCGTGTATGATCGTACAGTGTGATCGTCCAATCGCATCATCAGAGCTGTGATCTGTTCATCCCCAAAATTCACTTAACAGTGTGAGCAGCAGGTGGCTGCCATGATTAAAACAATCACCAGTGTAAGGGTTGCAGGGTTGTTTATATTGTTTTATATATTTATGTAATTTCACTGCATCCATCAATCTCCTCTTTGTCTCCTACCTGGTAGCTCCGTCTCTAGGATCATTCATCTACCATTGTATCCACTGTCCCTCCTCTGAACATGTCCAAACCATCTCAATCTGGCTTCTCTAGCTTTTTTTCCTAACCTTCCTGTCTGTGTTGTCCCTCTAATCACCTCATTCCTGATCCTGTCCATCCCTGTCTCTCCTACATAGAATCTGAGCATCCTGCCTCCTGTCTTCTGCCTATTGGTAGGGTCTTTGTGTCTGACATTTTATCACCTATATAAGATATCTATGTAAAATTTACTAGAAAACACAAAGTGTTATCTTTGTGGATGGATTTGAAGTAGGGTAAAAAGGACTGGGTAAAAAAAAAAGTGCAGCTAAACTCACATTGTTGATCTTGAGTTTGCTCTTGTCCTGCTTCTGCAGATGTCCTGACAGGTGGTACAACACAGCCCTGCTGCGGCGGCGGTTGGCGTTAAAGCCCGGAGGGCGAGTCACCCTGTGCACCTCCAGTCCTGTCTCCTCATCTGCAGGAGAGAAACAAGCCATCAGTCACAGACACAACATCATAGAAGGAGATCTCAAAGAAGATTCTGATCAATTTTACTCCAATCTCAGAACTGACAGAAGGGAGAAAAACACGTCCGAACTTATGACGTTGACGTCTGACATGATGTGTCTCAGTTACGGGTCAGATCTGTAGCTCCTTGTTAGCAGGTCTTCAAAAACAATGTAGTATTCCGTGTGATTTCTTATGCTCTAAGAATGCCTAGTCATCTAAGACTGAATAAACCTGTCAAGTTCCAGCAGTGAAATAAAGCAGAAACAATCCTTTAGGACAAAGGAATCAGCGTCATTTTCAGCTATTAAGTTCAGTTCAACAAATACCTTGTAACTGATTATTACTTATTTAAATCACAAAAAAATGACTTGATATATATAGACTTTAGGATAGTGGACCCCAACTTTTTTTGCGTCTCACACACCAATCCACATGGTATGAAAAATTAATACAACTAAAAAAAAGATACGACAGGCATTTATATATAACACAGCAATTCAATAAAAACAAATGTTAAGCCGATTTAGGGGTTAATTGCCTTATTAGAGAGACAGTTTTCATGCAGCGCAGGAATGGTGCGCAACAACAACCTCTGGCAATAAATCTGTAGGACAGTATCAGTAGGAAATGATATTTCAGAAGAACTCCTTCAATCTTCTGTAAATGCAGCTTTCTTTTCCTCGGACACAAGTCAGGGTTTGATCAACCTTGGCCCGATGGAGGGTGTAAGATGTTTAAAGACCTTAAAATGCCCAGTGATCTCAGACAGATTGGCTGAATCTGCCCTTGGCTGAATCATCGATGTACATATGTTAAATTAAACATCTTGGCATGAAGGTGTGAGTCTGAGTGAGATGGGGCAGAACAAGTTGCCTGTGTGGCTCGTACTTATTGACCCAAGGACCAGTGCCAGTCTGTGTCCCAGAGTTTGGAGACCACTGCTCGAAGTTACTGCAGATGGTAACTGGGTTAACTTTAATTTGCAATTACATCTAAAAACCCAAACTACCTATTGAAACAACAAAACAACAGAGCACCACACCGTCCTTTCCTCTAGGTGGTGATTTCACTGACAGTCAGAGGTAAACCCTGTTTGAGTTTCACACCAATGACAGAGAGATTGACTCTTGGCCAAAGTGAAGGAAATGAGGAAATTGAGGTAATGGTTAATGTTCCTTGACCTAAACTCCCCACGATCTAGGCTCCCTTCAGTATATCAATGTGGGGCCCTCCACCAACACCACTTTAATTCTTTCTTTAACAGCATCTCTGGCACTTTACTCACAGATGATTGACCCTCATTTACAACGCTGTGCAGGCACTTAACCCATCGATGGTTAACTCTAGTTTACAACCTTGAAGGTTGTCTATCTATCTATCTATCTATCTATCTATCTATCTATCTACTGTCTTCTGAGGCAAAACATCACTTTTTTAAAAAAAAAAAAGAACCATAACTGATATTCAAAACACATTTTGTTCTGATGTTTTACAGGTACATTGATAGGCCAGAGATAAAAGCAGACCTCTGTGGTCATCTGGCAGAATTTCTTTTAAATATCTGAGTGTGTTCTCTGTTGGAATTCCAGGGAGTGCGGTGTAAATGAGTCGGTCTGTGAACGCCTCAGGGTATTTTCCCTCCTGATCCTGCTGTGACTTCACATGGTTCTGATTCTTCGGATGTGCAGCCAGTTCTCTGGAGCAGCCTGCGTGACAGCAAGTGAACTGGCTACGCATTTTAATTACACACACAGCCAATTAATACAGGGTATACACACAGCCCGGGATGTGTCAGGAGTATGTGCAGTGCCACTGCGCTCTCTGCCTTTATTTTTTTAATTATTTTCTCTCAGCCTCATCAATCTTCTCTGTCTTTACAAAAAATTAGCTTTTCACGTTGGTTGAAACCAACCATCGCCCAACGTCCTGAGCCACTTCTTATGGACTCATCATCCACAGGCAGCGCCACAATATGGATCTAGATTCTATACAGTGCTATGACCAGAGCACCTTAGTGGCAACCTGGCAGCTGGTGAGTTAGAAACTGAAGCCTTGAGGACTCATATCTGCTTCCTTAACTGCTAGGCCACCTCTGCCTCCTGTTAGGTAATATATATTTTTATATCAAAAATTGGTCATTAGTCAAAAAAATTGGTCAAAAATTGCGAACAGCAGTATGGTTTTATGCCGAGAAAGAGTACCACAGATGCAATATTTGCTTTGAGGATGTTGATGGAGAAGTACAGAGGGGGTCAGAAGGAGCTGCATTGTGTTTTTGTGGATTTAGAAAAGGCCTATGACAGGGTTCCAAGGGAGGAAC
>JAFBJS010001155.1:0-19474 GCA_016785265.1 Paraplagusia blochii
ATACGTATCACCCGCCTGGTGTGGTCACCAAAATACCATACCTCATTGCGTACATGACCAATGACCACATTTCAACTGGGAAGGAGTTTCTTGAATGAATCTAAATAAAATAGAGGATAAAAGAGTTTGACTTTTTTCTTACTCTCCTCTTTGTAAAATATGTATTTATCTGTATCTATTTGTTTTGTGATACTTATTGTTATATGCAGATAATATATATATATATATATATTAAAAAAAATGGTCAAATGACAATAAACTTTGAATGTTATTTCTTTAAAAAGAAGGAATACAGGCTTTGTTTGCACACTTCCCTGAAAAAGTCAACGGGGCAGGAAATGGCTGTGCTGTAGTGGCAACATTTTTTTATCATTTTAGACATGTTTGTCATTACAAGTATAACATGCACATGAAATGACAACTGTACAATTATTTAATGTTAAGATGAGTTTAAGTTTATTCACTTTTCTGCACTAAATTTTACACAGTACATAACAAAAACAAAGGAAAGACATATTTAATATTTTAACCTTTGTTTAAAAATATTTAAACAGATGCAGCAAAGATAATTGTTTTATTTGTTTTTTTTTTGTTTTTTTTTTTCAAAATAAAATACTTCTTAGAATAATTTTCTATTCTATTCTTTCATTCATCTTCATCTGCTTATCCATTACTGGATCGCAGGGGCAGCAGTCTCCACGACTGCCACCTGAATCACACTTCACCATACTCTCAGCCTTCCAGAGGGTGGTGAGCCCACTGGAAGAGTTTAGCATCAGAAAATCTCTGAAATAGAAATTGTCTATGATACACATTCTTGTGAAAGACAGGCTTTTGTCCATCAGGCTAAAAGCACTCACATTTTGAAAAATGTCATAATATGTTGTCAGTCCAGCACCGTGAGCTTGTCATGTTAATGAACATTAATTCAAATGTCAACAAAGGCTAACAGATAGATAGATAGAACTTTATCCTTTGGGAGTATCCTTTGGAAAATTAAGAATTTTACTTTATGAATTTGTCTGAAGAGCAGAAAAGGATTTAAAAGTTAGTCTTTCATGAAAAAAAAAAAAAAAGGATGGCATCAGTGGTTGTATCCCTGTGTAAAAGAACACAGTGATGTCCCATCAAGTCCCTTTCTCCTGTCTTTCTGTATGGTTTAGTGTGATTCAGTTTTTTTTTTATCCCACCATGCATGCAGTATCAAATCTCGATGTAATGAATAATCATTATGTTTACTCCGAGTATGAGTGTTGGTGCTCACACGCCTCCTCCCAGACCGACGTTGAGTAAATTCAATAATATCTAGATTGTTTTGAAAATTTGCAAGCAATGATTGACATTTTATTAGTAAAATCACAAGGAAACCAGCATATAACTGAATTATGTTAAGAAACATCTACATCAAGCTAAAAGTTTTGTAAAAAAAAAGTCATATTTTCTCATATTTGAAAAAGTCATGACTCTAATAAATGTAATAAAGTTGTACCCATTATGTTTTATTAACATTATGTAAACAAAAAAAATGGGTTTTAAAGATAAAACTGCAGTCTTGTCAACTTTCCCTACTTTGTCTGTATAATTTTGATTTTGAAGTTGGACAATAGCTTAAAGATAGTTATATTAATGTTATTAACATCAAGGTGATGATTTGGACCATTCTACAGAGGTCATTTCAGGCCAGTTGTCCTATAAATTTGGTGGGATATGGCGTCAGGAATGTTCTTCCTCAGTGACGCAGCACATTTGCTTACAGTTATTTTTTACTAAACCTGCTCTTCCATCTAAGCCACATGCACCGGCCAATTAAAATCTGTTTGCCTAATTGACAAATGTTATCACTAAATGTGATGTGACAGAAAATTAATTATCTTGTCAGAGTGGGTGTGTGAAGGTCAGGGTGGACGACTGATAGTTTAATTGCTTTTTACTCAGCTTCACACTTGTTAAAAGATGGACACAGTGACCAGGAGTCCCACTAATGGTCAGTGCTGGCACGTTCACTGCTGAACTAATAAGGACATCTCACTACAATCAATCACCATCAAAGTGTGATAACATACCATGTTTTTTAGGCAATTAAAATCCACAGTATTTTTTTTTTTTTTACCCAAACACACCACAATAGTTCAGACACATCATCAGTGAGACATTTAGTGAGTCTATAACACAGCTTTGTTGTGAAGCCAATAATGCTAATTGATAAATGTATTATTCATGACAGGAAGCAGATTTGGGTCTGCAAGGCTTCAGGTTTGAATTCACCAGCTGCCAGGTTGCCACTAAAGTGATCTGAGCATAGCACTGTCCCCACATTACTTACAGTGGAGACAGTGCTATGCTCAGAGCTTCCCAAAGTGGACGAAGATGAGTAAAGTCTCCAAGATACATATCGTGACATTTCTCTTCTATTGTTTATAACTTATTTTGATCCAATATTGATCCAACATGGCCCTGCTTTACATCATGTGGGATTTTTTACATTAAAGTTTCTTGCTTGGAGTCTCAACAGGCATGCAGAAAGCCCAGGACGGTGCACTTTTACCGAAGAGAGGTGGTACGTCTGTGATTTGGTTACATTTTGGGTTCAAAAGGTCCGACATGTAACAGAAGACAGCCAAATGTGAACTATTCCTGCATCTGATGCCACAACAACAAGTTGTGAAAAGAAAAACTATCCCCAATAGAAGATAAAGCGGTCTGTCACTGAAGGTACTCCATGGACCATGATGTTTGCAGATGATATTGTGATCTGCAGTGAGAGCAGGCAACAGCTGGAAGAGAACTTAGAGAGTTGGGGGTTTGCACTGGAGAGAAGAGGAATGAAGGTCAGTCGTAGCAAGACAGAGTACGTGTGTGAATGAAGAGGGGAACAGTGGAATGGTGAGATTACAAGGAGCAGAGGTGGAGAAGTTCAGATACTTGGGCTCAACCGTTCAGAGCAGTGGAGACTGTGGAAGAGAGGAGAAAAATAGAGGACAGTCAGGATGGAACAACTGGAGAAAAGAGTCAGGAGTCATCTGGGATAGAAGAGAGTCAACTAAGGTGAAGGGAAAGGTTTACAGGACAGTTGTGAGACCAGCCATGATGGATGGATTAGAGACACACAATAGGTAGAAGACAGGAGACAGAGCTGGAGGTGGAGGAGTTAAAGATGCTAAGATTCTGTTTGGGGGAGACAAGGATGAACAGGATCGGGAACGAGGTAATCAGGGGACACAGACAGAAAGGTTTGGAGAAAAAGCTAGAGAAGACAGATTAAGATGGTTTGGACATGTTAAGAGGAGAGACAATGGTTATATTGGGAGAAGAATGCTCGACGTGGATCTACTAGTTAAGAGACGAAGAAAAAGGCCAAAGAGGAGATTTATGGATGTGATGAGGGGGGACATGGAGGTAGTTGAGTTAAGGATACAGAGGACAGGGTGAGATGGAAATTGTTGAGTCGTTGTGGCAACCCCTGAAAAACGGGATAAGCCGAAAGTAGAAGATGATATTGGTTTGCAAACTTTGCACTTAAACGTTACAGAAAGTTGAAAAATAATTTCACTTTACTTCAGTTAAATATCACTGAAAAATAAAGTTGGAGAAAAGTAAGATACTGATATTTTTCAAACATTTCTATTGTAGTATATCATGATATATTATATTTTTTATATCACCCAGTACACACACATATGAGAATGTGGCTGTAGCTCTCAGTTTCTCGTAGTTTAGCAGAGTTCTGTGTAAATGTTCATCCATGAAAATGAAAGCCTTAACCTCAGAGTACATTTACAAAGAAAAAAGGAAACAACTTGGACGGATTTGTCCAAAGCATTACATCCACCTACATTCACCAGTTGTTCTGAAGTGCTCATTAGCTCTCTTCAAGCCTCGTCTCACCCCCCCCCAACTTATTCACTGACTTATATACTTTATGAAAAATTCATAGATGGGGATGATAACTGCCTGCTCTTACTGAAAAAGTAGAAAACCCTATCTGATCTTGTATTCATATTCCCTCTTTAGGCCTGAATTTGCACTTTACAGAGAGAAAAGTTGTAAGTGGTTGACTAAATGTCATCTATTTGCATGCTGGTAAAGGTTTCTTCTACACTGTAGTAAACTTTGATATAATACCACTGACATCATCGCTAACTAGCTCTTTGCATGTTAAGCAAGATTGTAACACTTCAGCGGTGTCTACAGTCAATGATTATCCACAAATGTTCTTTAATGAAGAATAAGCTGAGAGGACTTACTTACATATGTATATGTATGTATACATAAATGCATGTATGTAGGGTGGACATATCCAAAAATGAGTTACTTTGAGAGTAACTGGACATAATAAGTTTCTTAAAGACGTTTCACCTCTCATCCAAGAGGCTTCTTCAGTTACGTCTTTAGCAATGGATAATCCTGAGGTTTTATATGTCTGTCGGTCCATCTGTCCATCTGTCCATCCTGCAAAGAGCTTAACTGAGTTTGAGTAAACACTTAGCTGCTTCATGACACTGTAGGTCAATGGATGCGTTGCATGTTGCTCTACCACTAGCTCAGCCACACTCTTCAATTAAGCAGTTATTGATTGGAGCCAGGCTTGATAAAGCATTTAAGCAGGTTAATCCTAGTTGTATATATATATATAACAATATTTTTTTGTGATTCTGATCCATTTCATCAAAATTTACAAAAGTGAATGAATGAACTAAAAAGAAAACAATGCAAACATTTCTTCACACTCTTCTTAGCCAATGACTTTTAAACATTTGTTAATTTCGATGAAACTCACTAAACTACAGCTTTTCTCATGAATTTGACTCTATACTGAATAATCAGAATATGTGTTGTTGTAAACATGTCTGTGAACATAGTCCATGTTTTAAGGGGTTGATATCATATTCTTATTCTTATTCATGTATTTAACCTTTACAGAAGGTTTTCAAATGGCTTTATGGAGACGAAGAAGACATCACATCACAAATGTCAAACTAAATCCTATTGTTCAAAAGCACTTCATGATAATGCTGAAGTCCAGCAGGTAAAATATCACTGCTCAGTATTACGGTAGTGACTTCATCCAAATTTAATTTTATCATTTCTGTCTTTTCATGTGTTGGTGATTTTTTAATTTTTTTTGGCCTTGAACTTGGAACAGTTTTTATTCAGCTTCTTCATTGATATTTCATTAAAACAGTTTCATTTATGGATGAATGTACGGCTGTGGCAGTCAACGCAAAGTATATACTGAACTTTTCTTACAATAACAGCAGTGGTTTATTGGTTAAGGAATGGACTTGGGACTGCAAGGCTTTGGGTTGGAGTCCGCCAGCTGCCAGGTTGCCTCTGAGCATAGCACCGTCCAACTCACATAACCTCCAGCGGGCTCACCACCCACAGGAAGGCTTACAATATGGTGCAATGTGATTTGGGTGGTGCCAGCTGCCGCTGAGACCCTGAAAACTGGCAGGCAGATGAATGGATGAATATATAAACAAAGAAAAATAAAATAAATATATAAAATTGAATATATTATCTGCACAAATGAAAAAATCAATGCATAAAACTTTTTTTATTTTCACGTGACTCATGTTCCCTTCCAAATCTGTTCAGCTGCTGTAAAAGATTAGGCTGGGCTATCAGGACATTTTGCCGATGCGTAAAAAGTTAAAGAATGATCATAATCAAAGAAAAAAAATGTTCTCACGCACAGTAAGAGTCAGCGCTGCACCATCTCCCCTCAGCAGCTCTGCACTCCACCATTACAGAATCAAAAGAATGTACTTATCTTCACTGAATATCTGTCTTTCATACATCATTTCCTGGAGGAAGAAGGAATAAGGAATATTGATAATAAGAAAAACAGTAACGGGAAACTTGATTTTTTTTTTGCTCCACTGTACTCATGCTGGGAATCTGCATACAATTCCTAGTCTGAAGAAATTTAGTTTCCTGCTGTGATGTGAACAATAGGGGGAAACTTTTCTGAACACGTGACGTTGCTTGGCACGTTTATTGATCACAGAAATACAAAAGTCAACACAAGTAGTTAAGGAAACAACTAAAGTATTTATTAACTAAAGAGGGTTTTTTTTTTTTTGTACAGTAAACCTTTATCACAACACGGCCTTCCAGTCCAGTGACACTTAACCCTTTAAGTACAACCGAACAGACAACTCTGTCTTGGGAAAGTCCTCTGCCGCCGTTCTCTATCAAAAACATGAACAAGCACACAGGACACAGAGGTTTCAAAATTTTTGCATTGTGAAAAGTCAGACATTAAGAGGTGAAAACACAATGGACCTTGATTGTATTTTTTTTTTCTTTTTCTTTTTTAGAAGGAATGGACTGGAGAACATCTTTTAAACATTATGTTGTTATCTTTACATGTGTACAGAGTTCTGTTTAGCTCTTCTCTCCTGAGGAGCGTTTTTCAGTTCATACAGAACCAGAAGCAACAGTCAGCCCGCCCAAACTCCGAGATCCTTGGACTATTAACATTTTACATTTTACAAAATCCGCTTCAGAGACCTGGAGCCAGCGCCACAGGTCCGTCAAATCCACGATGCCTCGAAACAGTTAACAGACATGGATGAAAGACACTGAAAGGGTTAAGGCAAGAATAGAAAGTAATGTAAAAACAATGTTGCATTTTTTTATATATATACTCAACTTACAACAGTTATCTTTAACAAAGCTGTGGTTGTGAATTTATCGCCTAGATTCATTCACACCTTCTTATCCTTTTTACACAGTATGTACACTGAAACAGAGCCATAAAAGTCATAGTCCAGTCGAAAGAAACAGAAAAATACTAGAAAAAAAAGTTTATAGTATTATATTGTATGTATGAACATATACACACAAACCATAAAGTCCACATTCTCCCCTTCAAATGAACCATATGACTCATATGAAAACCTTGTTCTCTTTGTAAGAAAAGAATGCTGCTTTGAGTGACGTCTTCAACTCTCTTGGTGTGCAGTGTGTGCGTGTCTGTGTGTGTGTGTGTGTGTGTTTGAACAGTGGCGGCGCTGCAATAATAGACACTATTACTGTAGATGTCACGACGACCAAAGATGACACGGGGACACGGAGGCAGAGATAAAGGAGCAGCAGCGCACTTGACTGCCAAACCTTGTCCCGTCCAAAAGCTAAACAACCGACATCATCTCTTCTCAAACCCAAGGCCACAGTGATCCTGAAAATTCAACAAAGGCTCCTGCGTTGAACGGCCTCCGCAGACTCTTTATGACAGTAATTTTCCTCCGTGTGGTGTCACGAATGTCACCAGAGAAAACGACTTGACTGACACTGAAGGTGCACTGTGTAAGATTCATGTGAAATTATACACACACACAGATAAATATATTAGGAGTGTGCAAATTAATCGTTTTGGATCGAACTGAACCGAATCGAACTGGATCAATCGTTTAATACTTTTTATGAATCGTTCCTGAATCGAATCGTTATGTGAGTGAATCGTCACACCCCAATGTACACTATATATATATATATATATATATATATATATATTAGGGGTGTGCAAATTAATCGTTTTGGATCAGTTTGGATCGAACTGAACCGAATCGAACTGGATCAATTGTTTAATACTTTTTATGAATCGTTCCTGAATCGAATCGTTATGTGAGTGAATCGTCACACCCCTAATTTACACTATATATATGTATACATATATATATTAGGGGTTTGCAAATTAATCGGTTTGGATCATTTTGGATCGAATTGAACTGAATCGGATCGAACTGGATCGATCTTCTAATATTTTTTAGGAATTGTTACTGAATCGGATCATAACCTGTGAATCAAGATATGAATCTGATAGTTATGTGCGTGACTCATCACACCCCTAATATATATTATTTCACTCTGGAATATATATACATGGATTCAGTGAAAGTACGTTTCTGAGATACTAAAATCTAATACCAATCTGCCTGGTTTCTAATGAGTCGTTTTTCTTCTTTTTGTTACAAATATAAATAACGCCACCTTCAGGGAAGTTATGGGGAATTTAATACTTTTAAAGATTTTCTTTTTTACGACCTGCTTTGTTCTCTGCATTTACAATGTGGTTCTTCATTTCCCAAACAGAATGAGTCGTGCTGCTGGTATTACCATGGGACGGAGCGATGACATTAACAGTGGAACGGATGGAATCAAACTAAAGTCTAATGTTTTAATTTTAGGCAGCTCTAATTAGATTTACTGTATACTTAATATTTTATTATTGCATTTTAAGAGTTGGAAGTTGAGTAATTTCTTCGTAGTTTACAGCCCATACTTTACAGCTCACATCAAATCGATGCAGCGCAAGGTTTAATCCTCCATTTCTGGTCACTTTACGGCTTTGATGGTATGTCATCTGGACCAATCAGCCCACCCAGGACAACGGGCTTCAATCAATAGCTACCAGTAGCTTTACATTGCACTTAATTTCCTTGCTCAGTCATAAGTCCCACCTTCTGTCTTCAGATATGCACTGTGTGTTTGTGTGTATGCAATTTCCCTACTGTGGGACAAATAAAGGATTTCTAATATACTGGTACACATACATATATTTATGTATATGTTGAGATCCTGTTTAATTAAGAAAAATTGCCCAATTACACAAAAATATTTTTGTTTGTTAGAAAGACACAAATACAAATAGAGAATTTGCAACCTATTAAAATTACATTTTTAATAAACTGAAAGGCGTGTAGAACTCCACTTCCACATAAATGCTTCATAACTGTACATTTTTTACTTTTTACAGAGTTGTGCCTTTCAGTCCTAGTGTCCACCCTAAAGGTGACCAGTCAAAAGTTGCTTAAAAATTGGAGTCAAAATTGAGTAAAAATTGACAACTGTACCTGCTGCCTCTCGGTGGCGGAGTAAGGTCATTACTACTATAATTTTAACGCTATATTCTGTAAGTTATTTAGACAGATAGTTGTATTTGTGTATATCTCAGCTTCCCTTTACGTACTGTGCACTCGATGTTCAACTGACTCTGAAATTACCATCAGCATCGGAGCTTCATCCATAATAGCCTGGAGACAAACCTGAGCTCCCAAGACAGGCTAAATAATGAAAGGAGGGGGAGTGGAGGGGAGGACGGAGCAGGGCAGGATGTCACAGCAGCATCAGCACGCCCAACATTTGAAATGCAGCAGGAAAAGCTGCAGACTTAATAAGCCTGGAGGTCTGTAAACAGATTCAGCACTCAATGCTGACCTTCTGGCATCCTCACATCCGGCCTGTCTGGCATGGTCTTAATTACCCACTTTCGCTCATTCTCTCTTTTGTTTTTGGTCTCTTCCACATAGCGTGTGCCATTTGTTTGAGTGCTGAGGAACCAGGGGAGCCATTGCCAAAGCTGCTGTACTGCAGAAAAAAATGCCAAAATGCCAACACTGTAATGGAGACCACCAGCCAAGTCCAGAGCATTGGCAACACACAGGACAAGCTACCGTGTCTGGTCGACTTTTGCTGATATTTTTTTCTTGGAGAAAACACATGAAATGTGGACTTCATGTGAGTTAAAAATGTACTTCTGTGTCCACTTCAGGCTGTGAAAATATTTTGTTCACTTCCATCCAAATGACAACCCTCAGTTCAATCAATTTTAAAATACTTTATTGATCAAAACTAGAAATTTAGGAGCAGCCTATTTTGTCCTTATCAATTTTCAGTCATCAGGCTCTGATCTGTTGTTCACTTTGGACTAAGAATCAATAATTGATTACAAATGATCACAATTATTCATCGTGATTAATCAAAAACACCTTTCTGTAAACTGCTGGAGCAGAAAGACTTTGGAAAGACTTTAAATCTTCAAGAAGATTTTTACCTACACCTGTTACATGTGACGGATTTAAATGATGATTTTTGTCACAAGTTTTCAAAAACAGTGGAAAAAAACATTACAAATCCAAATTTTGCCTCACAGAATTGACAGAGGTTTTTTTTTTTAATTTAGGATTGTTTTTTGATTTTTCTCCTTGCTGCCTGCCTGTCCGACCTGTGTGAGGTTTCACCTCCACTGTCGATCACTCTGAGGTTTCTCCATTTTATTTCCCTGTCTGGATTTTGTTAGGAGTTATTTTAGAGCCGGTGTGAGGGTCTATAAGGGCAGGGGGCATTTTCCTGTTTTTTTTTTTTTTCCCTGTTACTTCATCTTGGTTTTATGCTTGATTGTTCGTGAAGTGCCTTTGTTGTTATAAGGGTTGTTATGATGTGGCACTAAAAATAAATGAAAGAGTTGATAGATGTTAATCTTTACAGTAAAAGTGTTGATTTCAGAACTTTCACTGTCCTCAAGTCCTCAACAATATTCATCAGTCTGCAGTTTCTCCTCCATCATTTATTACATTTAGGTCAGGTTTCCAACTGTAAACACATTTTTATGATAAGTTAGACTTACTTGACTCAAGCTAAAAATTAACAAGTTTTTTTTTTTTTTTCTTTTCAGATTGGTGTATTACACCACACCATGTGTAGGTAACAAACGGTAGAGTGGGCATTAATCTTTCCAAACCTTAAAATCTTCAGGATTATAACTTCATCAAATTCACTAAAAAGTTTTTAGTTCCTAAAGTACAATAAAAATGTGAAAATTAAGTTTTCTCTTTTGATTCACAATGTATTTCCATGTAATGCGAATTGAATACCATCTGTGAATGACGCCATAGTACCACATGACATACCATCAATATCTACCTTTAGTCCAACTAATCCTAACAATGCACATCACCTAGATAGTATCCCATAGATAATATCCCTTAATAAAATAACATTTTCATTGTTCTGAAATATTTTCCTACCTATAAAATCTTCCAACCCAAATTAACTGTGCATGCACACAGCCTATAAATATTTGCTACCAGACCAGTATACAAGGTTAAAATTTTGTATCAATGACTCTTCGTCATTTTGAGTTTATTGTTGTTGTCTTCACTGAGAAAATATTTCCTAATCAAATATAGTTGCATTATTGATGATGGAATCCTAACCATTCTATTGGTCAGTTCTTTAGTTGATATAGTTGAAGTAATAGACAGATGGGGCCAAAAGAAAAAAAAAAATTCTCTGCGGCCTGGAACCAATTCACCCACGAACTGGTATCGGTCCCCGGCACAATGGTTGGGGACCACTAACCCAGATCATGAATCAAACTGGTTCCACAAAGGGTTGTGGCTGCAGAATTTTGCAGATCAGAGTCTCCAGACAGCTGTTCAAATTGTATTCTGGATAGGTTGGAACCAGAATTTGCAGCCACAGCGTCCCCTTGTGGAACTATTTGACACATCGGAGCTAGATTGTGAGTTCCTTAAGTCAGCCAGTGTTTAGAAATGAAACTTGTGTACGTAGGACTGTTATTTTCCTGACTTTGGATAAAACAAAAAACTATATCTTCTTTAATTGTGTTTCAATGCAACTAAACCAACTAAATTACTCCATATGCCAGTGCTGTCTGTTAGATGCCCTCACTTGTTTATTACTTGTCCATTCCACTTGCTGATAATGTCATGTCAGACCGAGCTGCTCTCTGTTCAGTCCAACATTGACCTGATTTACCAAGACACATAAAAAGCCATGAAAAAGACAGTTACACATGCACAATAACTGTGTGAGCGGCAGCCGCTGTTCATCCCTTTACAACACACATAGACACACACACTCACACACACATAAAGTTTCTGTCATAGTTAAAGCACAGAAGCATAGCTTCAGTATCCATGTTTACCCAGTTTGTATCTGTACTGTCTGGGCTCACACTGAAACGCACCCGTGTGCGTGAGTCTCTGACATGAAACCGAAAGGGAGGCTTGTCAGATGGAGGCGAGGAGGCGTGTGGGCGTTGGTACCCATGGAGAAAGATGGAGAAAGATGACAAAAGGAGAAGAGCTTTAGTTGTTCTGGAGGCAGTCGAGATCCACCGAGCAGCAGACGTTCCCGTTCTGACGAGCCGGGACGGAAAAACAGAGAAAGACAGTGAAACAGAAGGGAATTTTCAGGTTTCACAGAGCTCCAAGTGAGAACATTATGTAGAAAAAAAAAACATGTTGAGGTTAGTGGTGATGTGCGTCCACTAAGTTAATGGAGGTCATTTTCCCCTAAATTACCAAGGACGGTGTTTTGCACCTTCTCTTAAGTATCTGCTCATTCATCTTCAAAAGTGTCTGCTGTTCCTTTCAGACGTCCATCACTTTGATTTATGTCACTGCTTGCGTGAAATAGATGTGAACAGAGTTTAAGATGTGAGGTGCCGAGAGGTGTCGACTTTGAAAAATTAAACAACAATCTGTCTTTTTACAGACGAGCTACTGGTGGAAGTAGACGATCGTCTGACAAAAATTTCCAATGTGCTGAAGAATTAGTTTGTAGGGCTTATAAAATACCAACCTTACCTTTTCATTTTACTTTTGCTCTTGTCTTTTTCTCTTTGATTATTCAACAGGACTGTTTTCTTTTTATTGGTCCATAGGTTGGTGATAACTGTTAATCTGTATGGTTGGGTAATTTAATTTAAAGCTTAATTAAAGACAAAAGCACTAGAAACAAAATAATGGTAGTGCATCTTGTGATCACAGCAATGTAAATGTAAATGCTCTGCATTAATGCAGTTTTTTCTGGATCTCTGATGACCAAAGAGCCAGGTTTCAGCAAATAGTTTTTCACCAATATTTTTTCTGGACAGAGAATACAGATAAATTTTAACCTACACTGTATGAATAATGTGGAGAAATCTTATTTTTTCTCTTGACCTTTAGCATGATAAGAAATTTTTAAAAATAACTAAAATATATCTATTTTAGACAGTTTTCCGAAAATAGTGTTTTCTCTTATTATTTGTCTCTCAGTTTATATTTCTTCCACCACTTAATTCTTTAAGGTCACTGCAGCTGAATCCAGAGTTTGGACTGGAGTTGTTTACTCGAATTCACACTATTTCACAGTTAATTCATTCTACATGAAACATGTAATAAGATGAATAGATCAATTAAATAAAAATAACTACAAAATGTGTCCCTGTCAATCCTTCTGAACCGTTTTACACGTAACCATCTGCTTTAAACTGTTCATTCTAATGTCCTTTGTTTACAGTCTTTAACTCTCAGACAAAAAATATTGTTATAAATGTTTGACCTTTCTCTTTTAAAAGAAAAGACCAAATGAGCCAGAGGCCGATGTCAATAGACACGCTGCAGCGCAGTATTATTCTTTAAATTTATGGAGATGATGTACTCGTTGGTGACATCGTCCTGACACTCTGATCTGCATATTTTACTTTTTAATAAAATTTCATATCATCTGTGACAAGCAGATTTCATTTCATCTTGTATTTCACTCCCTGTGAATATATATGTGTGTGTGTGTGTGTGTGTGTGTGTGTGTGTGTTCTGATCTTGAATCACAAGCAGATGTTGCATGTCCTCCAGCCAACATGAGCTTAACTCAATATATTCAGACTTTCAGGAACCCTCCGCAAAATCTGGACCACATTCAGTCTCCAGTACTTTTATTTGGAGGCATTTCAAACCTACAGGTTTAATGCAGTGAAACTGAAATAATGTTAGAGAAATAATGCATCATATATCCATGTTAATCATCCTCATGTTGGCGCTGTGGAGGAGGCAAACCTGCGTAATGTCTGTTCACCTACCCTACACTTGCAGGTGCTGCAGGGTGAGTTGGGCATATGCCATGCGTCACCGCTGAGGCGGGCGATGCCAGCAGGGTCTTGGCATGTCTGTTGAATGTCATATGAGAGGTTGTCTGCCAAACAGGGGTCTGTGACGCAGCGTGGGCAGCACTCCCCTTCTGCCACTGCGGTGTACTCGCATTTCAGCACAGGGCATTCCAGAGGCCAGCAGTCCACCTCGCCCTCCTGGAGGGGCAGAGGAAAGGGTGAAAGTAAGCAGGACAGTAGGTGGAAAGGAAAGGAAAGCAAACCCCTTGTCATTGTGATCCACACCACTGCACACAACAAAATGTGACCTCTGGGTCTAATGACCTAAGTGAACACTGGGTGCTTTGCTCAGTACGTTGGATTCAGACCTGGAACCCTCCGGATCCAAGACTCTTTGCTCATCCACTTGTCCACCACAGCCCACAAAGTCGAGTCTGATGTAAAACCCACTGTTGCACATCGCACACTCTCTGCTGCCTCTAATTCTAACCCACTCCTTCATCAATGTCCTCTGACAAACCTGAACAAATGACATTGTCATGTGAGCTGCAGCTGCGTGAGATTTTCGGAGCTGCTACACTAACCATGCAGCGACACTGCTGGCAGCCATACAACCAGGTCCCTCCACTGCGGTAGAGTGTACGTCCGCTCTGGTCCAGACACTGACTGCTGGGTCTGTTGTCACAGCCGGGACAGCAAAAGAGATCTTGGTCTGGGTCCCTGCAGTCACAGGCTCTTCGTCTGCAGAAGGTCTGTCCATCCTGGATAAACAGAGTCACAGTCTGAGGCTGACGTTGTCCAAGGGTTTTACACAGAGAAAATGTAGTTCTAGCTTTAGATGAAAACAATTACAACAGAATAACAGTATATAGTAGAAATTATCTTGGAGTGGTTTTCTATTAACACAGCTTGACTGAGGTCAGTGACTAATGTAAGTATGGTGCTTTATACAGATCTTTTAAGGACAAACGTTTCTGCAAAACCAAGAAAAATATATCCCTACCCACTACGTAAGCCATCATTGTAGTCTATACATGGATACATAGATAAATGGATGGATGGATGGATGGATGGATGGATGGATGGGTGGATGGATGGGTGGATGGATGGATGGATGGATGGGTGGATGGGTGGATGGGTGGATGGGTGGATGGGTGGGTGGATGGATGGATGGATGGATGGATGGATGGATGGATGGTAGGATGGGTGGATTTTCATACAGACATACAGCTATCAGATTCTCAGTCATGATCTGGTCATGGTCAAAGTTGAGTTGGTCAGACCACTGGACTTTCCCTCTCGAACAGGGGTCTCAAACCCAAATAAGTTGAGGGCCACCACCCACACTGTCATTTCACTGGAGGGCCGCGTCAGCTTTCAGCGACCAATACAAAAAGAAACATTTAATAATAAGTTTCCCATAGATTCTGTGTAATACAACAATGAACCAGAACGAGACTGTGGATCAGGTTTTTGAGAACTATAGCTTCTACCATTCCTTTCTGCTTGTCCCTTTTTCAGGGGTTGCCACAGCGAGTAAACAATTTCCGTCTCCCCCTGTCCTCTGTATCTTCTACTCTGACTCTAACCACCTCCATGTCCTCCCTCACTGAATCCATATATTTTCTCTTTGGCTTTCCTCTTCGTCTCCTACCTGGTAGCTCTGTCTCTAGCATTTTCCTACAATATAACCAGTGTCCCTCCTGTGAACATGTCCAAACCATCTTAATTTTGCTAGCGTGAGTGAGAGCTATAGCAGTTAGGCAAACCACAATGTGGAGAACAAATCTATAAAATATTATTATAAATTCAACTTTCACATCAAGGCGGGGGCTGCAAAGTATTGTTCCAGGGGCTGCATTTGGCCCACGGGCCACAAGTTTGAGACTCCTGCTCTTGAATGTTAAAACTCGTAGATGAGAGAACATAACAGCCAGTGACCTAACCAAACTCTTCAACCTTAAATGAAAAAAAAAAAAAAATAATAATTCCGATTCGCAGTTCTTTGAACAATTCTTGGAATTCATCAGTAGAACAGTTTTATGAATGAAGTCAAATGAGTTGAGGGCATCTGTATATTGGACCACAACACTGATTTACTTTCAGACCCTGAAAAAAAAAAATGACCTGATGGGCTCCATTACTCACCACAGGCAGCGCTTTTTGTCCAAGTCATGAAAGTGAAATGGCAATATGAAAACGTTACAGAGAATTGCTCTCTGAAAATGTATGGGGAGCAGGAAACCATTCTGTGTATCATTAAAAGGGCAATTCTGAGGCAATTTTTATTGAACCTGTCTGTTTGACTACTAGGGCCCATGAAGTGTGTGTGTATTATTATTATTATTATTATTATTATTATTATTATTATTATTATTATTATTATTATTATTATCACCTTTCTTACTCTAATTTTAAATTGAACTTTCCTATCACCAATCATACAGTTTCAGCTTTCTGTAATTTTATTTTTTTTTTTGTGAAAGTGCAAGGCGTATTTTTAATTTTGCATTTGTTTTCACACTTCAGTTTCACATTTTGGCGTGTACCCAACATCTGACTTGGTTCATGATATGACAACTAGAAAAAAATAAACCAACAACGCTGGAAATGTTGAACACTGATCCCTATTATTATTATTATTATTATTATTATTATTATTATCACCTTTCTTACTCTAATTTTAAATTGAACTTTCCTATCACCAATCATACAGTTTCAGCTTTCTGTAATTTTTTTTTTTTTTTTTTTTTTTGTGAAAGTGCAAGGCGTATTTTTAATTTTGCATTTGTTTTCACACTTCAGTTTCACATTTTGGCGTGTACCCAACATCTGACTTGGTTCATGATATGACAACTAGAAAAAAATAAACCAACAACGCTGGAAATGTTGAACACTGATCCCTGGTGCGAGAAGAGCAGCTCAACTGCTTTTCTTGTCATCTTGTCTTCTTCTCATTTTTCTTTACAGGAGGGCACTGGGTCAACTTCTGCTGCCAATGCTCTTGTTTTCCAACATAAATAAAACTAAACTTTCTTTGTGAAGTCATACAAGTATAAAAAAAGAAAGGTCTGGATTTAAAAAAATATATATTTATAAAAATAAATCTCATGTTTTCAATGTGAGGTTCTAAAAGAGGGACTTTAGAAACAGACAAATTGAAGTAAAGAGGTTCCTCCAACACAGGCATGGGCAAACTAAGGCTCAGGGGCCAGATGCGGTCCACTGAGCTTCTTAATGCGGACCACCAACCTTGTCTGAATTCATTTATTTATTTATATTATCGTTTTACTGCCTTTCCCTGCAATTTCCTTATTTCCCCAGTAGATGACGCCATAAAAGCTATTAGAAATGTAAGATTTTAGGATTCATACATGACTTTTACATGCCATTTATCTTAATTCCATCTTTCTGTTCTTGACTCTGCCCTTGTGTCCAACTTTAGGACTCCACGCCTGCTTCAGCAGGTGTCAAACTCAGGCCCAGGGGCCAAATCCGGCCGAGAGTGTGGTTATATTTGGTCCATTACCTTATATCAAATGTCTACTGCAGCCCTGGAGTATAGAGTCCATGTATGGTGGCATGGATTTGTAGTGTTAGCTGTGAATGAACTATGTTATAGCAATTAAATGTTTTTCTTTCGTTGTTGGTCTGTGAAAAAATAACATAAAAAATAATATATATAATAATATATAATATATATATAATAATAATACTACTTTTTCTAATTTTTTCTCATGTATTTATAATATTAATTATTAATTGTTCCTGATTGTTCCCCTGAAAAATGTCGAACTGCAGTATTGCCATTTTATACCAGAAAAAAAAAATATTAAGAATTAGTTTGGTCCACAACTTCATCCTCCATCCATTTAAATTGAGCCCAATGTTAATTTATATTTGACACTGTTGCTTTAAAGACCTATGGTTAATCCAGGGATCAAACCCAGAACATTCTACTTGTAAGGCATGTGTAAAGCAGCCGGGTAACCGCTACAGAACCACAAACAACTAACTAACAATGTTCAGATGTCGATCATGTGATGATTATACATTGCATTAACATGTGTTAAACATGTGTTACTTTACATCTTGACAGTCTGAAAATATACATTTATTTTCACTGTGGCCTCTTGTGTTACAGATTCCTTTGTGTACACACTGTCTAGATACTAAATGTCACATTATGACACAGAAATACAAAGCACTGCAGCTGAGGCGCAAAGTGTGTTACAACAGATAATTCTCATAAAACTCTCCGTACAAGTGTAATCTATTATGGTCTTGTTTACATTTGGAATTCCGTTCAATATCATCTGTTCAACACTGCAGTCTCAAAATGTCCACAAACCTTTTTTTCCTTATTTTATATTAAAGTTTCCCTTGGACAGCCGCACTCACACGAAGATAAATTTGATCAATATCCCGGTGCAGGCACGAGCCTGAGCCCAGCAATGAGTCGTTAAACTGCCATGACTATTTGTCAGAATGTAACACAGCCTAATGACAAACAGATGGGACTCAGGGCTGTTTCCCTTCTCTCTCTTTTTTTTTTTTTTTTTAGATTTTTTTTTTTTCTCCAGAGTCTGTCCTGTTATTTACTCTCTCCTCAGGCGAGAGAATAGTAAAAATATTGGTTTGGTTTGTAACTATTTACTATATATCAATTAATTGTGCCTGCAGGTGTCACTCTTTGTGAATGCTGTGTACGAAATGGGCTTCAAATCTCTTGTAGCGGCTTAATCACATTGAAGAGGTGATATAGGAATATAATGTCCAAGGATTTTTCTCCTTCCATACCTTGCAGGAACAGAGAACACATCGGTCAAAGCTTGGTGTCCACTCTTCTCCATTGCGTCTAATTGTTTCTTCCTGCGGGCAGTCGCCGCTGCAGCCTGGGCCAGATACACACACACAGTCGTATCCTCCTGGGAGGTTCACGCACACACTGTCATTCCAACAAGTGTGTGTCTCCAAAGTGCACTCATCTATATCTGGAACAAGAAGAGAATCAGTGATTAAATTACTTACAAGATTAACACTGATGGGGCAGTGGTGTTCTTAGCAGTGAAGGGAACTGTATTTGGAAGGTTTCAGGTTCAAATCCTCTAGCTGCTGAGTTGCTCTGATCATAGCACCATGCCTACACAATTTCCAGGGGGCTTACCTATACCAGTGGTTCTTAACTGGTCTCACTCTGGGACCAACATTTTCAGTAAGTCGCAACCCACTCTTATAGAATTCAACCATGGATGTCAATCATAAAGACTGCAATTAATGCATAAGTTGATGAAGATGAATGAATTAACTGTCGTGTCATCAATGTCATAAATAAAGCTGAAACAGCACTCAATTCTTAATCTGCTTCACCAATACGTTTGTTTTCAATATATAGAAGAGGAAAATCCATGTTAGCACTTAATTTGTATCGTGTATCTGAGCGGCACTAGAATATCATGACAATAACATTGTATCCTTGTTAACATAAAGAACAAAAAAAGAGATAAAGTTCAACTTACGAGGATGTGCAATTAGACTTTATAGTAGTACGGTGGAAAAAAAGCATTTTCCCCAGGGTCACACGCGCCCCCCCTCCGCATCGTACCGCGCCCCCCAGGAGGCCCCGCCCCACACTTTGAGAACCACTGGATTAAATGAACACAAGATACACTGCATTTCATGACAGACACTTTGTGGAACACTCTCTGTCTTGCTCAGCCCTCCTAAAACCTTGACTGCAGGAACTGTTTTTTTTTTTTTTTTTTCTGTTTTTCATCTTTCTCTCTTTCC
>JAFBJS010001155.1:38334-62974 GCA_016785265.1 Paraplagusia blochii
TAGTGATGTAGGAACGGAAGTGATTTTTGTCACTGTCAATAAAACCATGCAAAATGGCCAGAAATCAGCTCTGAAATTAAACCTAATTATGAGCCTTTTTTGTTGTTAATATATTGTCCAGATAAATGTAGATTAAGTGGAAGCAGACTTTTAAATGGACAAGAAATTAAAGAAAGAGTGGTCTAATCATTTTTTTCCATGACTTTATATGTATGTATATATACATATATGCACAGATAATGCACTGAAAATAATACACCAGAGCATATTGATGACTGCATGAGAGCATGGCAGGTACTTAACAACCGTCTCCTCCTTCTAGCGTGTGTCTGTGAAACGTGTGCATTTCTTGCCTGATAATAAAGGTTCAGCCGCCGTCATGCACTGAGAGTTACAAGACCATTGTTAACTCACACAAAAGGACTAAAAAGATCAGATATCGGGTGAGGACAGAAGAGAAACCTGATTTACTCATACAAATCACATTCACTTGTAAAACATCAAGCAATTCACCCCAGGCTGCTCTCACCGCTCGGCATTTACTCAACATCACAGATAATGAGTGCACTTACACCACAATAAGGACTCCTGCCAGGTGGCTGGTGTGGATTAAAGATGCATTAAGCATGATTTTTACTGCCATAATGTATCTGCGGAAGGGTTGAAAGGCTGGTTGATCAATACTGCTGACACCACAATTAATTCCACAAGGTACTCTGGGAGATTTCTGGCCCTGGAATGCAGCTCTACATATTTCAAACTACTCAAGAATGAGGGAAGGGAGGGCAAGGAGTGAGTGGGTGAAGTAGCAGGAGACATAAAACAGTCGGAGAGATGATTATGCCAATACACAGCAAGACTTTCATCATTTCCCCTTACGATGTTTTTCACTTGACGGCTCTGAGATTTTTCATAAACTCTGTTGGAAGGTAAAATGCTGTCTAAACACAATCAATAAGAGCAGCGACTTTTAATTAAAAATTCCTACTTAAGATAATGGGAAACTAATGGTTAGTTTTTTTTTTGTTTTGTTTTTTTTTTTTTTTATAAAAGGTCTATTGTTCTGAACAGGACAGAGAATCTGAGGTGTCCAGCTCTGGGTCGATGGGGAGCTGGAGAGTTTATTTGTTGGCTGCCTCTCTCCCATCATGCAACCACTGGAGGTCACATAACAATAAAGCAGGACTATAAGCTGTAAAGGTGTAATATGTTGGTCGGACAGCAGCACTCGGAGGGTTTTAGGCCCGTTGTGATGGTGACCATCACTCACTTCTTCTATGTGTTTGGTCTGTGCAGAAAGACAGTTTGAAATGTTGCTTCCATTAGCAGGTGGATGTTGAAGACAAGGGCCTCCACTGAGGTGTCTGTCTAATGTTAATTATACCAGACAGGGTGAGAAGACAACAGAAGGTAAACCTTCAATCTAACACCTTGCTGAATAAAGAACTGTTGGTAATGTTTCAATCAACTGCTAAGAACACCGCTCTCACAGACAGAAAAATATTTTGCCATTTTGAAGACAAAACAACACAACAAGTTCTTACCCATGTCTACTGGGAAATGCAGGCATTGCATAGAATAGGCAGAATATGTCATGGTTGCTACTGAGGTGCTCTGAGCTTAGCACCGTCTCAACCTACAAAACTCCTTGAGGGCTCACCACCCACAGGAAGGTTTACAATATGCCGCAATGTCATTTGGGTGGTGCCAGCTGCCCTGTATCCCGGCAATGGACAAGAAGAATAAGTCATCCGGGCCTTTACTCTGGCCCAGAGGCATTGTTTATCTATTTGGTGTGAAGCACACGTTTGAATCCCGGTTAGGGCAGTTGACTTCCAGTGGGCTCACCACCTGCAACGTGATATGGGTGGCAGTTGTGGCGACCCCTGCACACCAGTAATGGATAAAAATGGATGGATGGGTCATTCATTCATCTTCGTCCTCCGATGCGTTGCAGGGTCGCAGGGAAAGCACCCAATTGCCACCCAATTCACACTGCACCATACGTTGAGCCTTCCTGTGGGTGTGGCCACCACTGGAAGTTGTGTGGGTCAGGATGGTGCTATGCAAAGAGCACCTCAGTGGCAACCAGGGTTATCATCGTTAACGAAACGAACAAAAAAACGAAGACGATCACTGAAAAAAACTCTTCGTTAACTGAAACTAACTAAAACGATCATTAAATTAAAAAAAAACTATAACTAAATAAAACGAAAATGTGTCCAAACAAAACTAACTGAAATTAGAAATGAACTAACTCGAAATAAACTAAAACGAAAACTAAAACTAATTAAAACTAAACTAAAACTAAACATTTTGGACAAAACTAAAACTAACAAAAACAAATTAGTTGCTTTTACGAATAACTAAAACTAATGTGCTAAAAGGCAAAACTAACTAAAACGAAACTACACTGAAAAATCCAAAACTATTATAACCCTGGTGGCAACCTGGCAGCTGACGGTTTCTAACCTGAAAACTTGCAAACCCAAGTCTGCTAACTTAACCGCTTTGCCACCACTGCCACCATGATAAAAATTAAAAACATAATTTAGAAAATTCTGGGCCTTATTTTGCCCATGCCTGTTCTGTGATGTCACCATTGAGTTACTGTAAGTGAGCGACGCTGGTACCTATGGCCCAACTTAGCAATTTATTTTTCTTTACCATTACTTTACGTGAATTTAAGTAATCCACACTGTTTTAATGAAAGACATACCTGCGTTTGTTTCTTATTTTATCAAAAACATTCTCAATAATCTGCATACAGACTAAATAAAAGCACCTCATTGTTTATTTATCAGAACAATCTAATAGCTTCATTCAGTTCCAGGTCATGGTTGCATCCCAGGGATTTGATCTCCTTTCATCTGTTAAGGAGTTTGCGGCTGCAGCTCCCGTCAAAGCAGTGACGGGTGGAGGGACGCCCTTGGCAGCTAATGTGAGGAGCTTTCATAACAGAGTGCAGAGCAGGATGAGTGATTCCTGCTCTAAATCCATTAAGGAGACACAAACAGGTGAGCAGCTGACAGCACTGTTTTCTCCAACCTCTGCCTTTCTGCTGATAAGACCAGCTTCACTCCTGAGAGATGAGAAGCAACTGCTGGAATTACCCATGACCCACCTTTGCAGGTAGAGGTGGAATCTGCAATTCATTGTGCCCTAAAAGAAAAAAAAAACTGACGAGACAAGGGCAGTTTTTTTTTTCTCTGATCAGATGCCATGTGATTTTTTTTTTTTTACAATCGATATCACAAAACAAACACATGATCATATAGGATCTGTGTGTTCATCCAACAGTGGAGATAAGAGGATCGAAGGGGCAACGCCAAGAACAAAGACTTAAAACAATGTCTGTGTCTTTGGGAGGACATACTGCAAGTCTGTCCACCTCATTGGCTTAATATTAAATCTCCAATTCAACCTCCAATGGGCGACAGCGGTGGTCAAGTGGTTAGGAAGTTGGACTTGGGTCCACAAAGGTTCAGGTAGCTTCTAAGGTGTTCTGAGCATAGAACAGTAGACAGTATGAAGCAGTGTGATTTGGGGTTTTAATGTACCAAGCCTTATATTGTGTATTTTCACAATGCTATATTTTTTCCCTACTTTGTTACTTTTTGAGACAAACAATCAGACGTTAAGATTAACCTTTTTCATATCTTTTTGACAAAACAAAATCTGACAAACAATAAATATATGGACACAATGTAAGGGTGCTCTAGTATGTGTGGGAGTGTAGCCTCCAGCCTGCCATAAATCAGACAGGACTACACACCTTAACTAAAGTGTTTAAGAGTCCACAGCCAATAGGGTTTGTGTTCACAGTTATCAAATAGAACTCCATGTGGACCGTGTTTATGCTGTTAAGGTATTTTGAAGATTAACTTAGGTGCGGTAGATAAATAAAAAATAACATCTCCACGCTTGTTAATTCTCTGTTTTTTTCCTCCTGGACCTTTGAATTAGGTATAAAAATAAAATAAATGTGAAGGAAAACTTTTCCATTTCAAGCTAAGGTAAATTAAGGATATCCAAAAAGTATCAAATTTGCTTGTGAATAAAAATGTTGAGATGTAGAAAATAAAACTACAACAATCATTGTATCAGGAAAATATACTCAGTAACCATGGGGATAAATACAAGATACATATAGTAAAAATAGTGTTGAAAACAGGAGGTTGGAAAACAGCTCTCACAGGTGAAAAAGCATATGAAGTAATTATTTGATTAAAAACTCCAACAAGGCTTCTTGAATTTGTGTCTATAAATAGGACATAGTGAAAAAAAAAATTCTAATAAAGCAGGAGTAATATTATTCTTCAGAGATACTCTTTAACCTCTGTGGGGAAAAAAAGGCAGTTACAAATGATGTGTTCCCTCAAGACTCTGGTCTAAGAACTGGTGATTAAACCAACATGAAAGTGTTTTAATTGCCGGTAAGTCTAATGGCCACTGAGCTCCAGCTTCAGTCATCTTTAATCAAACACAGACCTGCAGAGTTTTCACTGTCATATTACTCCCTTTTGAAAGCTAATTTCCATGTAAATGTGTTTTCTTTTCTCAATGTTTATTGAACTAAACAAAACAAACAAACAAAAAAAACCTGTGACTTGTACTACAACGTTATGAACACAAGCATCGATTGACTGTCTCTCCTTTAAATCATCGTGAAAAAGGCCCAATGACGTCTCTTCCTGCTGAGAACCTCGAAGAAGAACAAACTCTCTGCTCCAAAACTTCAGCCACTGCACAATAGAGACCTACGGATGCACAGCGTGGTGCGTCAACAAGAGAAAACAACTGCACACGAATCCCTGTGACCAAAACAGCAGTCCACAAAGAGACAAAAAAACCCACCCAGAACTACAGAGCTGTGTGTTTATTTTCTGATATAAGTCAATATTGTGTTCTGATTCTTGTGTCATGACAAGTCTTTGGAAGCAGCCTTGGTCATGATTGCTTATTACTACACGGAAAAATAGTCAATACCCCAGTGCAGCATCAGTCTGATAAGCAATTCAGGAACAACATTGGTTTCTGATTATAAGAGCAGTATGAGTTTTTTTCACTACACATGACTGACAACTGTTTTTTTTTTTCTTTTCTCCCTTGATGCAGAAAAAAACACATCGTCGGAAGATGGGTACATGGAACTCACCCTAACAGAGATGAAAAAAAAAATAAATAAATAAAACCTGAAGTAATTTTATTTTAATGGAAATTAATCATAATTTCACCCCCCCCCCTTTTTTTGACCAATTAAACGTGCAAAGCTCCAGCCTCCAGCACACAGCAGAAAATGGTTTTCTCCTATCAAAACAGAATGAAGGGCTGCGATAATTATGTAAACAGGGATGCAAGTGTTTGAGTCCTGCAGGAGAAATGGAAGCTGAGGAAAACCTCCTGCACTAATTTGCCCTTCCCTCCCTGCAGTGTTCCCCCTCTTCTACTCCCTGAATGCATTAGTCTAGATTTCACTGCAGGCAGACAGCTGGATGTGACACGGCACTACTCTGATTAACTCTGATAAGAAAAGAGAAAATGCTCAAATCGATGCCTTTGTTCATAATTGTGAAGTTTGGACCAGCGACTGGAATCCTCTCTTCTCTCCGACATGACATGTCTTTGTGAATAACACAAGATTAGTCACTGGTTCTGCTTCTGACAAAAAGATCTACAATAGACAGCTGATAATTAGGCTGGGACCAGGACAAATAGTCATCTATAATCTTGGGCCGAACACTGATTGAACGATTGTGATTATTGAGTCTGAAAGAAATCACCACGATTGTAATTTTTCTGCATTTTTTTTTTCAACAAATGCAATTAATATTTGGAGTTCCAGTGTTTCAAGAAAAAAAAAAACAGTATTGCTACCTTGGAAACATAAAGATACCAAACCTGTGTACTCTTTTTTTTCACCGTGCTCATGTGAATATGAATTTATGAATTACATGCACCCACCCTCATCCCCAGCAGCAGTGATCAATATTGTGATTTGAACCAATCAATTGTTGTGAACAGGTGTAGACGGCGCAGCAGCAACACATTTTTCATATATTGACTTTTTTCATCACATAAGCATGTAAACAAACCTCAGCAGCACCTAAAGCCACCAAAGCTACACGGCCCTGCTGGCCCAGACCTATAGGCAGTAATTACTATCCTGTAATGAATTTCCATTGTAGACTGTAATTACCATTCAGTCTGTGATAAAGCACATTGGGTCTAGCCACGGCAGCCTGACTGTCTGTAGCGAATGTGTCTGGCCGCGTTGAGCTCCCGAGAGATCACTATGGCAAAGTTCCAGGGAGAGTGGGAAGGAACGTCTGACTGAGAGACACCCTAAAGACACAATACTCATTTGGTACAGGAGCCAATCAGGGGAAATCACAGATGTTCACTTATGCAGTGTTTTCTATGGGGTCCGATTAACACAGCTAGTGAGGATGGAGTGTTTTTTCACAATGCATTGTGCACTAATACACACTGATTTAATACCCTCGCCACTCTAGCCCAGAGGAGGGTAAATGTTTTGACTCCCGGGCCACAATGGGTCCTAAAATTTGATACAGAGGACAGGTTAGGACGAGGATAGGATAGGATAGTTGGAGCATTGGTATGAACTAAGACGATGAGGTCTAAAATTCATGCATAAAAATGCAGAAATGTTTTATTTTTTTGTCTTTCCTTTGCAAAAAACAACCACTAGGTGGCACAATATTTTTCTTTTTTATTAGTTCCAAAGCCCAGAAAAATAGTGCTGGTAGCTTCTGAAAGAGTTTCAGATGCAAAATCTTTGTCCAAATCAATGATGTCAATCGCAAAAATGCTGGAAACACAGATGTGTGACAATAATATAAATTAATAGTATAATTGGGAGTTTGTTGAGCCAGAATAATAAGACAAACCAGTCACGCCCGTCCTTCGGGCGACAGTTCACCCTGGTCTGCTCTAGGACAAGGAATGTATATTTATGACTGTTTAATGTTTAATACTGAAAAAGTTGCTTTATTGTTGTTATAAACTGTTGTTGGTAAATACTTACTCACTTCTGTTTGTAAGTTGGGTGTGATTTGCAGAAGAGAAAATAAACTATTTACTGTCAGCCAATGATTTAAAAGGGACATCTTGCAGGCAAAGCAGGGACGAACACATGGGACACAGGTTAAAATGATAGTAAGAATTTTACTGTAAAAACTTTGCCTGAAACAGAGCTGTTATTTTTACTGCTTTTATTCTCCCACGAGACACCACTAGAGACGGGGATGGAGAACTGGTTCTTGTAGAGAAACTGCACTCAATGGTGTGACTCTTTGGAATGGTTAGTCTGGGAACTTGACAGTTTCACAGACGATTTGATTGATTGACACTGCATTTTGGGTTCCTGACTTAGAGATTTGCCCAATAAATTACAGCACGATGCAATTAATCAACGACCAAGTTATGAATTCATATTCATTGTTCCTGTGGCGTTCATCAACCAGCTTTAAGTAAAAAGTAGGATTGATGTCCACCAGGACAGGTAAAAGATGAGTTAAGAATGATAGATTCTGATTTAGACACTTTCCATAATTTCAGTCAAGATGAGTGTCTGCAAAATATTATAGATTGTTATATGGCCACGTGGTTTTCAGACACAGTCTTATATAAAGTATATAACTGGAGATTAATTCCATTTCTATATAGGAGATATTTTTTTTTAAATAAAAATATATAAAATAGAAGGAAGGTGGAAGAAAAGGAAGAAAAGCCAACTCTTTGTGACATTATGATTCACTCCACTGCACACAATGAAATGTCACCGCTGCATTTAACCCAGAACCAAAGTGAACAGTGGGCAGCTTTGAGTGCCCAGGGAGCAGTGAGTGGAGACGGTGCCATGCTGAGACACCCTCAGTGGCAACCTGAAAAATCATGGATTCAAACCTGGAACCGTCAAAACCCAAGTTTGGGTCCTTTACCCCTAAGCTCCCACTGCTCTTTTAATTTTAAATGCACACACAATAAGGGTTTATTGCATTCAAACCTTCAGTACTATATTTAATTTCAAGGAAAGAAATTGTGACATTGGTAAAAGAATTAGAATCTCTAAATATTCATCAATTTCCATTTTCAGACCCAGCAGCCTGTTCTGCTCAACACAGCCTCAAAACTGCTTCAGTAGAAACAATCTTGTCTCAATAATAGCTGCTTGTGTGATGCCTGTTTGGGTTTTTGTATCGAGAAAAGCTGGAGGGCAATGAAGACGCCCATCAACCGCACAGCTTTTATTACATCAGGTTTATGGCAGGATTTCACTGTGTAAACCAAATTTAGCTGCATGTGCTACAGACTTATGGCCTGAGGCAAAATAAACAGACTTTCTTTGTCTTATTAGCAACAACAGTCTGAGGAGCTGGGGTTTCACTTTTACTGAGCGGGATGTGGGGATGGACGAAGGAATCGAATGGATGTTAGAGGTCGATTAGCTAACATTGTCACCATCAGAGGGTAATTTGATTTGGGAGGGACTGGGGGCCGGGGAGGGGGGTGAGACGGGGAGACACATTAACCACATTATCAAAGCTGGCGTCAGCAGCATGTATGCCATGGGTTAATCATATATGAGCACAACAACGGTCATCTCGATGTTTTTAGTTTAGTCTCTTTAGTCCTTTGATGTCTGATTGCATTACAACACAAATTGGGGGTTATCAGAACTCTAGATCACAGGGCCACATGTCCCTTTACAAGAGGATGACATGGCTGAGGGACAGGCCCATATTAGAGGGGCTCTTAAAATCTGTGGCTAACCCAGCTGGGTTTTCTTCCAAACCAACAAAACTACCAGACACTAGAGAGGGGAGAACAGAAACAAACCAAATGACACGGTCAGACACTCTTAGTTGCAAGTAAACTAAATCCAAGTCTTTTCTCAAACCCACCAACACTGTTGGTCAAAATCTGGTCCATCCAAAAGACAAAATGCCTCACTACAAACAGAGCAATGTTGCCTTCGAGTACAGTGCAAAGACGACTGTCCTGACCTTTACATTGGGGAAACGGAACCATCATTGTTCAAACATATGCAACGTAAGTTCCTTTAAAATCTGGAGGACAAGGGACAGTTTTGGGGGATGAGAATGTCCATATGCTGGACAGAGACAACATAAGGTTTGTGAGAGGAGTGAAGGAAGCCATCTACGTCAACCTGGAGAAACCCGAGGCAGCATGACACCACCTTTCATCCACCATTAATGTTGTTCTGAGCTTTCTTCCCAGGAGAATCTAACCCTGTGTGATGAGGTATAAGGAGTGAGTCTGATGAGGACAATCAGATTACAATTCCATCACAAAAACATATAACTCACTTACGACTCATAACAAACTACAACAACAACAAAGTATCACTCAAGTGATACCAATACCACTTCCCCTCACACCTGTAGACTTGGGACTGTGAACCCAGCTCACCTGCAACAGGGTGTGATCTACCCCACCTCCGAAAGAGGTTTCTGTAATGGCTTCCATCTCCAAGTATGCTGCATCTTTAAGGTTAAATACTAGAAATCACCTGTAGTCAGTAAGAACTGAAGACGCTTCTTGGATGAGAGATGAAATGTCCTTAAGAAACCTACTATGTCCAGTTCCACTAAAGGTAAAAATTAATTGGTTTCTGGATGTTCTGTTCTGGACACAAATCAATGACTTTGTCGTACTGGACTGAACACATCAGAACTATGACTAAAAGGAGGGAATCAATAAAGTTTACAGGGAGACTTCTAACTAAACAACACCTTTAGAATTGGCTTTTATTTACAAGATGTCCCTAGTGTGTCAGTATATTTAATACAAGGTATCATTTAACCACAAAATTTCTTAAATACATGTGAAGCACCAACCTCAGCAGTAAAGGGTTGATGCCTGTGCAACAGTTGAATCGACAGGGAAGGATCTAATACTCCAGGAACTATCATGGTCTGTTGTTTACAGTCTCCATCCCCGATGTTTAATTCAACAGCTCATCTCCCACTTTTCTCATTATTTCCTCTTTCACCGAGCAACATGCCCTCCATACATTCACCCAATGTGCTTAACACACTTTCCTCTAAACCACATTAAACAAAAAGCAGTTTCCCTATAATAAGGTCCTATGATAATACAACACAGCAATGCAACTTCAATAGATAAAAAATCAATTGCTGATACATTTATTAATATATTCATAGATGAATTCATTAAGTTACAACCAACCCTTCAAATAGAACTGTACGGATGATGTGTCAAACTAATTTGATAGTAGTTTGACCCGTTTTTACAATCAACAGTCAACTAGGACTGTGTTACCTGACTGTGGAACATAACATGACGTGGAAAAGTAAGAGTTCCAACTTGATCTTTGTTCAATTCCTGTCAACTCACATACTACCCTGTGTAAGCACAGTCTCCGTCCCCTCAAACGCAGCCGGTCAAGTTCTCACACCATCTGCAATCCAGTCACAGGAATCCCCCTGACACAACACTTTTTTTTTTTTTTTCTTTCACGATTATTGAAAAAGAGCTTAAGTAGTTTGGAAAATTTAAGGATAATTAAACTTAATGATTCTCTCATTGCTTGGCCGGCAGCCAAGCATAAGGACATAATGATGAAAGTAATATGAACGGGCTTCATTAAGCCTCATGTACACAGAATAAAAGTCATTTTGAATATTTTTGTGTTGGAACTCTGTCTGTCTGACTGTCTGTCTGTCTGTCTGTCTGTCTGTCTGGCTCAATGTGTATCATCCATCTAACCCCTACTTTATTTTAAGTTTACCCTATGCTCTTCTGATTTTTTCAAAATGTCCCTTCTTAAATGTAAATCACTTTTCTCTTATGGATGACTTATGGTCTGTCATCTGCCAGTCTACCTATCTGTCTGTCTGTCTGTCTGCCTGCCTGCCTGCCTGCCTGCCTGCCTGCCTGCCTGCCTGTCTGCCTTTCTATCTACCTATCATCCATCCTTCTGTCCTTCCTTCCTTCCTTCCGTCCGTCCCTCCCTCTGGAATTGATGTCAGTAGAGGGTGTGACAGTCACACTGGTTGTTTTTATTCTGCTGGCCGTTGATCACCTCTGTCTTTCTTGGATTGTGTTAATAAAGTTCCATATTTAAAATCTATCTATTTATCATTCATCCGTCTATCTGTCTAACTATCATCCGTCCTTCCGTCAGTCCGTCCATCTATCCATCCATCTATCTGTCTGTCTGTCCGTCTAATTAAACAGCTACTAATTTAAGCAGTAACTGTTTAAAAGGCTATAGAGTGAAATTAACCTGTTGCTAAGTAAACACTGTCCTTTAGATGGTTGTAGTTAATAAAAAGACTGACCAAATGAGTCTCCACTCCCCTTTTTCAGTCTTCACCCTTCCAAACCTCAGCCACTGTAGTGAAACACCATTAAGGCTCATAATAGACTGGCCTGTTTCGTCTGCTGATGCCCTGCACAGACAGTCCCACTGCAGCGTAAACACGGTTAAATATAGTTCATATAATGTATGGCTGAGTGGACCCTGGGATGGAGGATAACAACTCAAAGTGCTGCATACGAATACACAAACAGGTGAAAGGAAAATATGGGGAGAGAGACGGGGATGTGTTTAATGTTTTGGTTTGTTTCACTCACACTAAAGACCGCTCATGGCCGAAGTGCAATAACCCTGCAACAAAACTGACTAAAATGTGTTCTGTATAGTTGCAACCGAAATCCTGATTCACTTATAGGCTTGTCAGGCAGAACTGTATGTGAAATAAAATTTCTGGTGTAACCCAACACTATTAATTCACCCATTTGTCGAAGAGTGACAGTGTCTGGGTCCATAAATGTCAGTAAAAGTGACAATATTTTTTGTGCTGTGACACAAGCAGAGCCTTAGTGTCGGCCGAAAGCTCTTACCAACCAAATATTTGCAGATACTGCGACATGGCTGCTGACGATAAGTGTCAGTTCAAGGGTTATTTAACGTTACAGATATGGTTTAGACTTAAAATCTGTCTCACAGTAAACTGTCTAACACATATGTTTAAAGAACCATAACCTGCATAGACTATATGCAAATAAAAACTCTCCAGGATTTAGGATCAGAAGAAATATGGTTGAGCAGTTTTAATGAATAAACTAAAATACTCAAATGAACTGAACTTTTTCTAACATCACTGCTACTTTGGCCATTCCTCCCTCTGAACAGAATGAAAATATACACAAGGAATATGCAATATGTTACTTACTATGGTGTTTTAACCGTATCTAATGTCTGGTTCAAGTAATTTGCAACTCGTGTACTCATATATTTTTTTGATACATTTGCAAAAAAATGTATTTATACCAAATATAGAATGTTCTGCAATAATTTGCACAAAAATAGTGAAAAGAAAATTGTTGCAGATTTTGTGGATTTGCTCAGAACTACAGCTTTAAAATATATGGCTCTCATTTAGCATTGGTGAATTACTGAAGACTCAGTTGTACTCTTTAAAACAAACTGGAGAAACCCAAAGTAGTGTTTAGTACCTCCAACTAGTGTACTATTTAAAGTAGCTGTGCAATAAGAAGAGTGCAATGTATGATCAAGGTGGCAAAGGCCCAGTGTAATGACAGCAGGTGAAGATCAATGAAGCCATGTTCTCAAATGCGAGAGCAGCAGCTATGGTGGGAGTATGTGGATGGAGGTTTAAGTCTCTGTGTTTCCTCTGTGTTCCCAGTGCGAGAACCTACCTCTGCAGATGGTTCCATTGCCCACGTAGCCCGGCTTGCAGGTACACAGGTGTCCACGGATGGTGTTGGTGCAGATGGCGTTCTCATCACACAAGCTCAGGCTGCTGGCACACTCATCATGCTCTGAGGAAGGGAGACAGAGACAGTCTGCATCATTCTCTGTGGGACATAAGGGGGCTTGGTATGAAGGCAACAGACAGGATCCATGAACCCCCGGCAGTGACACAGAATGATTCTGACAAAACTGGAGGGACTTGCTATTCATTCGTATGTAATTATTTTACGTCTAACAGTTAATCAAAAATAGCAGCAACATGTGGTGGTGCAGGTGAAGAGGAAACTCTGGTAAAAACAGTGACAAGAATGGTCATCCGTCAACAGTCAAGCATATATTTTTTATTCAGTTGTTTCTTCTGTGGATTCAAACTAATATTTTCTAGTAGAACTCAACCAGTGAGCTACAAGGCCTTAAAATAACCTTAAAATAATGACGTAACGTGTATTTAATATAAACAGATATATATATATATAGATGCTCCATAACAGCCTTTCAGTACAACCAGCTCTGCAGCAGTCAAACAGTGTTATATTTTATGTTTGTTCCGTTAGTTTAAAGTCCTCATGGATGGTTTATTGACACAGGGCAACAATGTCAGCCGTTTGCAGGTTTTTTAACATCAGCCATGAAGGGAGAAGGATTTTCTGAGATGATTTGCGTATTTTACACCTCAATGTTGAAGAGTCTAATCTTTAAGTTAGACCACACTAACTGAGATTGGAGGAAAACCCTGGAGTTCCCCACCAATGACAGAGACATTGCTTCTGGGCTAGAGTGAAGGTCTAATTCTATGTGTGTTTACAGAGTTTTTACTTTTAACTAAAAATGGTAAAAAAAAAATCTACTTAGGTTAAGTGACCGAAAAGGCTTTGTTGTCAGCAACTGGAATTCTTCTTGGAGTTGAAAGACATTTCATTCCTCAACTGAGGAACTTAATCAGTTTCTGGTTGATGTCACAAGGAACTCTAGTAGTTCTCCTCCTCTAGACCACTCCCTTCACCACTGGACAAAGGTGTGAAGAGTTGTTCTTGTCTTGTCCCATGTCCAGATGTGAATGGGAGCCGTTGTCACACCAGTCTAGAGAAGATCACTCTGGTATTGATGAGCAGTTAAACTTCCTAGGATGGGATCTCAAGGCTGAATGGTCTGCAGCAGACAATTGATGAAGCAGACATCCCCCTGTATTGAAGCTTGGTTGTTAGATGGACATAGATGGCTTCCTTCACTCCTCTCTCAAACCACCTGTCCTCCTTGTCCAAAATATGCACATCTGAGTCCTTGAAAGACCTGGATAAATGGGAATCTTCACAGACTTAGTCTAAGTGACACTTGAGAAATTAAAGCAGATCATATGCAGTCAAAACTATGTTCAATTTCTTTGACGTAGGCTGCAGTAGGTAAACTAGTGTAAGGTAAAAAAAATTCTGCAGATTCTTTTCCAAAGGCCAAACCAATAAAACCCGCCATTATCAAGAACTAACATAACACATTAATCAAGGTTTTACACTCAGAGACAGCAGGTAAGGCAGACCATTGTTGGTCCAATTTCAAAATTTATCTCCTTAACCTTGCATTAAATTTTATGAGGTTCTTCATGGGCCATGTGAATTTTTATGGCCATAAGACCTGATTTATTGAAAGAAAAATCTTGCAGACTCAGCAGCATAATGACCCGTTTAGGGTTCAGTCACGATGCTGACTCATTAATAGGAGCTACATGCTGTACGATGCCATAAGGTGTTACATTTCAACATCTTTGTTGTGTGTTGTCAATGTGATGACTGACCCTGGTCCATACATCATGGCAGATTGTTGTCAAATTTGCTGCAATCTTCTTGTCTTCAAGAATTTTATTATTATTCGAGTTGCATTAACTTCTGAGTCAGCGTCAAGTGGTACGGTGAGAATCCTTTTTACAGTTTGTGTAACCGTGAACCCACTCATTAGCATGTAGAGCACATACATGGAAGCGCTTTGCATGTCAAGCAAAGATTTATCGAGCCACAGTGTCAATACTGTGGTTTTACTCTACTCTCCAGCCCTGCCATTTAACACCCACTGTGAGCACCTTTATAATCAGACTTGTTTTTAGTTCATTCGTTTTCATTGTCACGGGAAATGACAGTTATTATGAAAATCTGTGACCGGATCATGACAGGTGGAGTTAATGTTATAAACAAGAGCGTATGAGAGCACTCTAATGAACATTTGCACATGATGACAATAGCATAATTATGTATTTATGAGGAAAAATCAACTATCACATAAGCTGCATCCTGGTGGTTGAGATTAAATCCAGCCTCATTCATGACCATAACATGGATGAAGTCAATGAACAACAATGTAAAAGTGTCCAATTCTAATAAACAATAGTGTTTCTTCATCCAATCACCACATGACCTTCCTGCAAAACCACCGCATTATCATATACAATGTGAACATGACATGTTTTACTGCTCATACCTCAAGTAAAAGATGAAAACATTTCTGAGTGATTTTTAAGAAAACATCCATCCTCTTAGGTTCTAGAGTAAAGAAGTAAAATATGATTTGTTAAGTACAGTTATAGAAGGACACTCACTCATCTTCATCCTCTTACCAGGGGGCAGTTGGTGGCCTAGTGGTAAGGACTGGTTCAAATAAACCGCCATTTTGTTGTGTGCAGTGGTGTGAGTCACAATGACAACTTTCCTTTCATTTAACCGTTGCCAGTTCACAGGAGCAGCGATCTCCACAACTGCCACTCAAATCACACTGCACCATACTGTTAGTCTTTCTGTGGGTGGTGAGCCCACTGGGAGTCATGTGGGTTGGGATGGTGCAACGCTAAGAGCACCTTAATGGCAACCTGGCAGCTGGTGGATTCGAACCATGAAGACTTGCGGACCCAACCTTAACCGCTAAGCCACCACTTGCATATGATTTAATGACCGATTATTTATATTTTTGTCTTTTAGTAGTTCAGTCATAAGATCAAGGGACATACTTAATAAATCAAATGATACATTTTTCTTCATATTATATATTTTTTAAATGCACATAAAGCAACACTGCAATTAATAACCACATAATGTAACATTTAATGCATCATCAAAAAAACTGAAGAAAAAAATGGTTGAAAAAAATGTAATAAATATAACAAATGTTTATAATCATTTATATTAAGCACAACACTGCTGCAGCATCGCTGATGAGTCTTATATTTATGTATAAATCGCCAACTGTGTCTTTAAGTACCAGTCAGGACCTGGCCTGCGGCTGCGGAAACTCACAAGGTGCACACTCACTAAAACACACTCCTGATTAATATGCAAACGCTTTGGTTGGAGTCATGACTAATACATTCCCTTTAATTAATGAGTGGTGCTCACCAAGCCCTGCAGCGGGTAAGAGGAATTATTTAGCTTTCTTTTCCCCATAGATTTCCTCCCCAAGTTCAGCTATAAAATGGAAATGAACGCCAAGAGTGCTAGAAGTACAAGGTAAAAACATCGAGACAAAGAGGGAGTAACGGTAAAGTACACAAGGAGGCTCTGGTGGTCAAGGGGTCGGAGACAATTCCAATCAAAACGTCGACAGCATCAAAAGCTTCTCCCCGCTGCTCAATGTTGCCGAGCTAATTAAAATTACAAGGTAGCACACTGAATTGATGGATAATGAACAATTAAGTACCCGTCAATCTTTGCAGGCAATTAATCCATCGCAGAGGTTTCGCTGGTTCTTCAAACGATGGAATCCAAAGTGCCAAAGGCCATACTCTGTGATGGGACAGCACGTCTGTGGTGGCCAGGAGGTCATTCTGGTTTGTGTCACAATGACAGCAAATTTCCCTTTTTAAAGTTTGTTTCTATTTAATGAGCTGTGTTGCCATCAAAGACCAGTAATCAGCAACGAACGTGGCCATCTGGTTCCAAGAGTGACACCCAATAATTATGTTTGAAGCAGCAGCGAGACACTAAAACGGCTCACTGTTGGTAGTAAAATCTACAAACATTAATGAGACACGAAGAGACTATAAGACGGTTGCTTATTGAACTATAATTATGCGTGTGATTGACACAGTGTCTGCCAAATCCTAGTTGCAGGTGGAACAGAAAAATAGAACAGTCTAATAGCCCAATTTCAGGATAATAAACAGAGTCTTTGTAACACAGCAATTTATCCCAAATAGAAAATTCCCAGACACATGCATGGTTTATGCCATTCAGTGTAGGAAGGAGTGTGCGGACCTTTACATAGGGGAGGCCAAACTACCGCCACACAAGTTCAACTCCTCAGGTCGGGACTCAGCCGTCCACCTACCTGAGGACTTCATTGTTCAAATTTTGGACAGGGAAGACAGACAGTTTGAGTAAAAGAAGCCCTTATTGTCAACCTAGAAAAAAAATGCTCAACAGAGTAGTTTGTTTTGAGACACAACTTATCAGCCACATACCGATAAAGTTTCTCAGTAATCTAGGACATGGTCAAGATTAGTTAAGTTAGGCAACTGGACTTGGTTTTTTTTTTAACATTTCACCGCCCATCCAAGAGGATTGTTAGTTAGTGAAGAAGAACAGAGGTTCTCTCCTATGAGTGAGACGAAAGGGGTGTCCAGGGTGAACGTTACAGGTCCACACCCCATGTCCAACCAAACAGAAAGGACCTGAAACACCCCTTTCTCCTCACTCACAGGATATAAATTCTGTTACTCCCCACAGTAAGAGCTAAAGAAGCCTCTTGGATGAGAACTGAAACGTTTTCCAAAAAATAAAAATAAATAATGTCCACTTTCCTAACTTAACTCTTTAACCTATCACCCACATACAAAGCCCTCCAATAATACCCAAAATATCCCCCCTTATATTGATGTAAATTCTCAGTCATCCATATTATGTCAAGGTTGAAGGGAAATTACAACATTTCATCATGTTCCACCTATTCATTTCACAGGCGACCATAGGTCCACTCAACAGGAGGGACCTGAACCCCTTCTTCTCACTCACGGGATATAACTTCTGTTTTTTTCCACTAAAAGTTGAACTGAAAAAGCCTCTTGGACGAGAAGTGAAACGTCTTCTAAAAAAACTAAAGTCCAGACACTGGACAAAGCACTGAGAATCTTCATTAACATACATAAGCATTGGCGAGAACTAGGAGACGAGTTATCCTGACTTCTCCTTTTTGTTTATGTTGCATGACACTACGTGGGTCTAGTTCTCCACCCTGACGAGATTGTTGGAAGGTTAAGCAGAGTTCTTATTGTTCACATTCTGAGTCATCAGCACTGCACTACTACTCCTGATGCTAATAATAAAAGTCTACTTTCTGGGGCTGTTGGTACTCCCTGTGCTGTGCAGCTGCTGCGCCGTTGACCTAATTACATTTTAACAGGTAATAATAGTTGCAACCATATCATTGTTTATCACTGTTTTAAGGTCACAGTCAACTGGTTTACATTTTCTGCAGGTACTTGTCGCTCAAAAAGCATGCTAGTTTTATTTGGACCATTCATTTATCATAACACCAAGTACCAGGTGTTGATGTGATGTAAGTAGTTATGGATCTATAGAAAATTTTGTCTTGTCAACTGTTCTATTCCATGCTATCCTTCAATGGCTCCACTTTTGCCTAGAGCTTGAAATGAATTATGTGAAAAAAGGGGAAGAATAATAAAACACTGCTCAGTTTTGGTAAAGATGCTGAACAAGTTATAGAATAAAAGGTATACATAGTTAATGTCTATAGCATAATCCAAAAGGTACAGTAGATCAGGATCTACCAATAGAAATCTCCAAAGGAGTGCTGGTAGATTCTGAGCAACAACATGAAAAATAATAGTAATAAAATCTAGAGATGTAATTGTATTTCAAGATGCTAATCACATTTATATCACATAATGTAGAGAATAACATATCCAATTTATATAGGTAAATATATTTAGAGTTTCAATCTAGGTAGATCACTTCAGCCTAGTCATTTGAAAAGTAGCTCCCGAGACAAATAAGTGGGGACACCCCTGGTCTATTGCAAAAAAAAGTAAAATGTTGCATAAATCCTAATATTTCCAGTGAATCTAAACCAAATACTTCATTGTAAGATGCATCTGTCAGTTGCTTGCAGCTCTGATCATAGCAGATTTGCCAAGAAACTGTTGGACTGACACATTAATGCACAAAACAAAATCTGTTAAGAAAAAAACAACAGGCTTCCTTGATTGAAATTCTCCAGGAACACAATGTGGTGTTAAGCTTCCAACAAAAAAACAAAAAAAAAACAACATCAATGTATTAAGGAGATTAACCTTGACAACCACACAGAGTATTTTATGTTACTAATTCTGCTCTTATTATTATGAGTCAAAAGATTTGACACCAACGACGAATCTTCTCCTCAAACGAGGACATTTTCCTATTTCCTCAGGCCACCATGGCTAACCCTGCAGTTGTGTACCAGTTCAAACATGTGAAGGTTATTTAAAAACTGTTAATTGCACCGCTGCCTCCACTACAATGTCAGCTAGCCGTGTGCTTTGGCCTGATCATGACCCTGAAATGGATTAGTGGGAAGTTAATGAATGGAGGGTTGCTGCTATCGACTGTATGGAGACCGTTATCAGATTCATTTGGTTTTTAATGTTGCAGCTGCTGCCTCGTCTGCAGTCTGCCGGGTTAAATCAGGTGAAGGGCTGTTTGATATTATGATTAAAACATTCATTTCATTAGTCATTATATCGGATTTTAAAACTGTGCTTAATGCTGCTTTAATGTAACATTTCATGGATTGTTATTCCCCCAGCAAAGCAACCGAAGGCTTTAACAACTCAACGTAACGGTACGCTTCCTTCCACAGCTGCAGCGGCAGAGAAAATATGCCGCCTTTCTGTGTGAACCGAAATAAACAAAATAGCGCAGTGTAATTAATGGAACACATTAACCATTAGGGGGATTCTCACTCGTATTATACAATGAACTCAGCCCGTGATTAATGATTGTGTCACCAGAAACTCATTGTGTTGACTGAGGTGGGCTCAGTGATTTTCCTAGAGATGTCTAATGTAGAGTCCTCTGTGAGCGCACTCAGGTTGGCTCCAATAGTCAATTATTATTGAGTGATGCAGCATCAGGGCAGAACATGGCAGAAGGGGCGTTAGCCTCGGGATAAATGGAATTTTGCTGTTTTGTTAAATTTAAAGCATGTTTAATGCATGGACAGGCCTTCATTTGCACAGCCCTCGGCTACTGTTTTAACATCACAGTATTTCCCACAAGTCTGTTTGGAGACCACCGCTTGTAAAATTTGTTTTAGTTTCCTCTAAATTATTGACGATAACAGAAGGCCAGGCCGTTGGAGGAAGACTACAACAAAATCTATTCATTCTGGCTTTTGTGTATCGTCCTTTTAAAATATATTATAATATATTTAATGTCCAGGACCGGATTAACACTATCTGAGGCCTGGAGCTGAGAGCCTCCATATTGTGTCCTCATCATGGCAACCACACTGACAAAAGTCCCTTCCAAAGGCGTAATTCTGTATTTTTCTATTTATGTTATGTTGTTGTGCCTGTGTGTGCTGTTGTTCTGAAGTATTTTCTGTCCCATAATATTTCCCTACATGTAGCAAAAATCTTAACTAGCCACTGGGCAGCACAAGTTAGTGTTTTTAGTCCCAAGGGCGGAGAAATGGTGAGGGTTGCTTCAGGAAGTCCAAAAAACTGGCCAAATCAAAGATGCGAGAAAACAAATTGAATGGAAATTGTGGACTCGCTGTGGCAAACCCTGAAAAATAAAGGGACAAGCCGAAAAGCAAAGAAGAAGTGGCAAAAATCTATAGTTAATCTGAAGTTTTTTCCTACCCTCTTTTAAAGGTGGTAGCGTATTTTAATAGATGTTAAACACCCATAATATCTATCTAACAAGTTAAAAATGAGGATAAGAAGATATTATGGGGTTTGAAAAAAGTTAAATTAGTTTATAAGAATAACATTATTATTATGATATGTAGACTACTCACACAAATTTAAATCACTTGACATAAGCAACCTGAGGCCCCCACTGGTGGCGAGGCTCGGGACTGCAGCCCCTGTAGTGTATTTTGTTAATCAATCCTTGTACATGTATACTAGACTATTCTATTGGATTTGAATGTGCACTCAGCTATTCCTGGTATTTAATTTGATCAAAAACGACAATGTATGAATTGATGAAGGTCTGAATGAACAACTTGGACATGAAGTTTTTTGGGATGTTCAGAATGAGCTTTTCATGGATCCTTCCAAACGGATTGATTAGTTATTACAATAAGTTGTGAATTTGTGATAACAAAACCCCTTAATATATCATTTAATTTTTCTAAGCATAATACATTTCTAAAACACGTCCTTATTCCTTGAGCGTCTACTATGGTGTCGTACAATAATATCAAGCAGATCACCTCACTGATGTGAAATTTAATGACTGGTGACTAAGCCATAAAGGAGAAAAAAAGTGCACGGCAGCAATTTTGCAAGTTTCTCTCGTTCTCTTCGTATACGCAATGTCACTGTGTTTCCGTCCAATCTCGCTCGACTGCTCACCTTGACAAGATGTGAACTGTGTTCTTTCTTATATGCCTGTCTGTTACTGCAGTGATACTAAAGGTCATACACTACTTCAGAATAGAAGAAAATCTCTTGTTTTCCTGTCATGAAAAGCTTTTATTTTTGACAAAGACTGACTGCTGCACATTTACGTGACCAGAAAAAAAACACTTCTGAGACGACAAAACAGTCACAGCTAAGGGCTTATTGACTCTTATTGTCAATTAGAATGAAAATTGCCCAATGAAAAAAAGGAGGAAATAAGACAAACAACTGAGAGTTATTAAGAATAAAGTTGGAAATTTACAAGCCTGAAGATGAAGATTTAAATCATGTGTTTTGGGGGAGATTGGAGAAAATCACAAACAATTACCTTATTATGTATTTAGAATAATGAAATTGAATAATAAGTGTATAATAATGATATTAATATGCCAATGGTGAAACATTTAATCGGCTGATAGCTGGCTTTAATTAGGTCGATGGGTTCTTGAACAAAACAAAATGTGGGTTGACATTTACTAATGAAATTATGTTTTAAAAAAAAACAAAAAGCATTCATAAAACTTTTTTTTACTTTATATAACATCTCATAATTGTGATTTCTATATAATTTCCAATGTGGCCCTATATATTCAGGCCAGGTCCAATACATTTAATAAACGGCAACAGGCGCCTCCTTGTGCCTCCTATCACAAAGTTCACATCCTTTGATGGAGGACGTCCACATCGTAGTGGCTCTTAAGCCTTTAAAACTGCTTCATCAACTATATTTGCTAATCTAAGTCGCATACATACTTGATAAACATTGACTTTTATTATTATAAAATGCCAGTGTAATAGAAAACGTCACATTAACTAGGGGTTCATCTGCTACACCTTAAAGACCAGTCCGCCGGCCTGGATAAATAAAAGCCAGATATAATGTAATGTAATTGTAAAGTTCATGCAGACATCAGTCATATGCCCATGAAAAAAAAAAAAAAACATTATAGAAGTTACAGCCAACCAGACTGACTTATCAGCCTCTGTAAAGGTAGGTGTGTGTGTGTGTGTGTCGAACTGTGTTATAAAAACAGCCGAAAGCACAGATCAGGTGACCTCCACTTGTATCCAGCATAGATGATACAGGGGGTGAGAAAAACAGAACTGCAGTAAAGTTCTGGAGGAAAAAAAAAAAAAAATGAAATTGCAATAGTTTCACAGCAGGCTTAATTGTAATATAGAGGAGATGTGGCCACAGAAGAAACAAGAAAAACAAGAAAAATCCAGGCATCTAAAAATAGTGCGGATCGACTAGACACAAAGACCACTTATGAAGTCACTGTTTATTTCCTGATGCCTTTTTAATAAGCACATTAAGCAGTGTAAGATGCTTGTAGGGTGAAAAGGGTGGCAGTAGTAAGGATATATGTAGAACAATTGAGAGAAAACGCCTCCAACAGTCTGGCATAACTAACAGCACCAGGCATTACACATCTAGAGTGAGTGCTAGATCGCTTTATGCAGCAAATATGTTAATTTACACCATAAATTACTGAAGCTTCCTTGGTGGCTTTAGCGTTCCCTTTTTTTTTTTCTTTATAGACTTCAGAGCAGTCAGTTCATATTTTTGTATGCGGCAGCACACAGGGATAATGCAATTCATTTATGGCCCAATGAAATATACGGGCTCTCAGGAATAAAGATGCTTAGGTTGCAACTCACATTAATGAAACCTTGTTCAATTAATGTGCTCTGTCAGTAAACACTCCTCCCATCGCCGGGGCATTATTATTCCACATGTCTGTTCAGCTATGGGAACAAGGAGATAACACATCAAAGCAGACACATGGCTTTAAAAAAAAAAAAATCAGCATAATGTGGAGAGAGGCTGCTGAGAGAACTACGACCTGGATGAATGAGAATCCACGCAGACATTGGAAAAGAGACATCACTGTCGACACTTGTACATCCTGAGACGAGCAGGAGGAAACAGTCCTGAACATAAAACCTTAATGGGAGAACTAAAAATAAACATTTGCATCTCGGAGTTGAGCGAGAACGAAATGAGGACGAGGGAATTTTTTTTTTTTCTTTTTTCTTTTTTTACTGACTCCATCCGCAATGTGTGTTTGATAGGCTTATTAAATTGGTTGGTGCTGAGCCAGATTGACAGTCTGACCTCCATTTTGGTAGAATTAATGTATACGGACAAGGTTGCTGAGGTTTCCCAGGCTCGTCATACCTGAGCTTCACATTTATCACATGTTTAATTAAATAGAATTTGATTAAATTTTCATTAAATTCTCTAATGCTGAAATCTTTGAGTGTATTTGCAGCATTTGAAGCATGAAATTAACGGGAGCACAAAGTACAGCGTGAAGAACAGCACATTGATGGGAAAATAACAAATTCAGGTATTGATCAGCGTGGCTCAGGTGAATGTAGATGAATAGATTCATCAACAGTCACCTGTGCTGGCTGTATATGCCAGCTAAGGAAACATTATAGGACTCACAGCTGACTGGATTGGCTAATCAGCCTCTGTGATGGTGTGTGGAAGACTATAATGGATTATAAAAACAGCCGACAGCACAGATCAGGTGACCTCGGCTCGTATTCAGCATAGATCCTACTATACAATGAAAGAAACTGAATTTGCAGCACAGTTATTGAGAAAAAGACTCAAATTGTGATAGTTTCACAGCAGGCATTAATGTGCAGAGTGCAACACATTAAGTGGAATTACAGCTAAAAAGCTATCATCTGCAGATCTGCAAAAACTTCATGGTTTACATAGCTAACGTAGAAAAATAGTGAAAAAAAAAACTGCCATCAAAGCTTTTAGTCATTACAAGTCATTGGAATGGAACACCAATTTATTGTGGATTTTTCTTAAAAATGCTTGTGACAAAAATTCTAATCAAGGCCCAACAGCCTTTTGTTCATCTTCAGATTATCGGGAAATGATGAAGTCAGTCATTCGAAAGGGAAAGACAATGAACTACAGGAGTAGAATTTAGAAAAAGCTAAAAAAAAAAAAATCAAGAGAACATAAAGTCTTAGAATATAGTAGAGGATGGATGGACGAATGGATGGATGGATGTATAGATAGATAGACGGATAGATAGATAGGTAGGTAGGTAGGTAGGTAGATAGATAGATAGATAGATAGATAGATAGATAGATAGATAGATAGCACTACCGATGTTCAGGTGTCAGAGATGAGTTTAACACGGAGCATCTTCTTTGATTTAGCGGCCAGTTTATGCAGCCTGAAGACCTCTTGGTCTGTCAGGGTGGAC
>JAFBJS010001155.1:71771-93960 GCA_016785265.1 Paraplagusia blochii
ACAGTTATTATTGGTTTTATCTGTTTTTATATTGTTTTTAGTGGATTTATACAGTACGGGTCAAAATGACCCGCAACATAAACAACGTCATTTTTTTTCAACATAATACAAGGGCTAATGGGCATTTTTTTTACAAACCAGGTCTCAGTCATCACCTGACGAGTGTCTGGTGTGTGTCTCCATCTACTATAAAGTGTTTCTGTGCCAGAGAGCATTAACCTCAGCCTGACAGTCACAGTGTGAAAACATCTACATAAGGAAAGGTCATTCTTCTCAGCCAATTACTGCAAATACCAATCAAGGTTGGGAGTTTGGGGAAGTGTAATGAGGATTAATTAACAAAGCCTAACAGGTCTAACACCTCACATACAGTGACTCTAGAGTATACACAGTAAAAGAACATGAGTACAAAATGAATATATTAAATACAAATAAAAGCGTTGACATTTGCACCTAACAGAGGTCTGGTTTTGAGTGCACACAAGCATCATTAATTAACGTTTCTGTAATTACAATTTGTAACCCGAGAGTTTCAGGCTTTCACACCTCTTTTGAGTATCGTATGTATTTTTAAATCTCAAAGTGTGAAGTTTCACAACTATATTTATAAAAAAATAAGGTCACAAACTGCAGTGCTTATCTTATCTACTGAATCTTTTACACAGTTGTCCAAAACTTCCGTTTTTGATTAAGGTCTTTCTTAAAATCTGCTGTGTCGACACCTAATCTTACATTTATCTCACTATCGCTCTTGTAGTCAGCACAAAAATCTGTAGCCTTATCTACAGTATGTGTTTATGGCCTTAAATGCATGAACATTTCTTAGATACCCCATTATCACCCTTTCATCCTACTGTTCTGCTGGAGCAGGGACACAGAGCAGAGGAAACAAACGACCCAGTAGAGTTAGATTTTGTTTCTTTTTCATATGTTTTCACTGCATTTGTTTCATAGAGCGGTGTCATAGTTGATTAGAAACCAGACCTGGGTCTGTAGGGTTCCAGGTTTCAAAACCATCCGCTGCCAGGTTACTACTGAGGTCCATTGGGCAAGGCACTGTCCCCACTTCCCCCCCGGGTCAATCAAAGCTGCCCACTGTTCACTGTGGTGAGGGGTTAAATGCAGAGATAACATTACATTGACTGCAGTGGTGTGGATCACAGTGTCCCAATGAATAGGAGTTGTTGTCCCTCCCTAAGCCGTTACTGCAAACTTACTCCTACAAAGTGGCGTGACAAAGACATAAAAATGCCATCTTTGTCCCAGGTTAGCAAAATATATTATGCGCTAATAAAAGTCCAGGTTGAGGGACACAAGATTCTCATTAAGTGTATTTCATTTCCACGGTGAGGGCAAACAGAAGAACCCTATCGGTGCAGCAACATTTGAATACAATAAACAATCATCAACATGCAGCGCGGAGCTTCGCCTCTTGGATGCTGAGTGTGTGTGAGAGGCTCGTCTCGGAGCCCGAGAAGAGAAAAAGGAACAAGTGTTGTGTTGCAAAAACCACTTATCACCATCCTCGTCCATTCATTCAGAACAGATTAGAGCTGTCTCGGGTCAATGCTGCGTTCACTGGCGAGCTGCGAAGAGCTCTGGTGTAGGCAGTGGGGTAGCGGTTCACTATCAGGTGATGGAAAGTGAGTGAGAGCTGGGTGGTTTAATCCATCAGTCACTCTCCAGCTCCATCAAGGATCTGCCATTCAGTCAGCCGCACTCGGAGAAAGTCGCTGAAGACCCAGAGTGAGACGTGAGTGAGTTTTACTGCAGCCAGTTGCAGAGATGACAGATGCTTTCTGGGTTAGGGTTTATTCAGAGGACGCTCATTTGGATAGAGTCGCTACATTGCTTCAGCAAATACACCTGAGTGCCATAACTACATCAATATATTAGTCAAGAAGACAGTAGTAAAAACATGTCTCCCTGAATTCGATGTTAATCAGACGCTCAACCAGTTCTCTGAGAACTCTGCAGCTTGTCCAGAACACAGCAGCTCGTGTTCTGATTAAAACTAGGCAACTTGCTTCTCTTCAAGGACCGGGGAAGCCTACGGCTGTACCTTTGGTTCTAAATATACTGCTATGAGTTAAGCCGGGGGTATTGTGGGACAACACATTTGGCTGGGAACCTCGTGTCCCTGAAGTCTCCCCTGGGATCCTAAAGCCATGAACTGGACTCAGGACTTCACCTCCAAATTATGACCTAGACCAGGGGTATTCAACCAAAATGCCAAAAGGTCCAGTCAGAAAAAATTTACTCAAATAAAGGTCCGGAACATCATGTCCAACTTGCCAGAGTGTTAATTGTAGTAGTATTAACATCTTCAAATAAAGCTCTTAACTTAAATAAAGAAATAGGGTGTAGCAACAGCTTATATCATTTTTCTTTAACACACCTTGTCAGAACAATCTCAACCACTTTAACAATACAAATCATAACAAATCAACAATTAAACACTTTCAGTTTCTCCGAACCCACTTCCCTTGTCATCCTTGACTCTCCCGCACTCCACGTCTCAGTCTGTTGGCCGTAAACACTGAAAAAACTGCGCACCTTAAAACTATCCCGTTAAATTCAACTGCCTTATAAATAAATAATCCGGGTCCGTACAGGATTACCCCTGGGTCCGGACATGGACCGCGGGTTGCCAGTTAGTGACCCCTGACCTAGACCCTATAGACAGTAAACTGTACCCAGATGGATTTAAATGGCTCTGCAAATGAATTGGTAAATAGAATTTTTTATAAACCATTACGATGGTTATAAAGGAATTTGTTTTTCTTTTCCTCTCGCTACTCTTTGTCTTCTTGGTGCCCGCCTGTCCGTGCTGGGTGAGCATTTCGTCCACTGTCCGTCACCCTGAGGTTTCCTCCTCTTCTTCCCCTATAGAGGTTTTTAGGAAGTTGTTCCCGAACCAGTGTCAGGGTCTATAAGGGCGGGGGGTATCTATCTATCTGTATGTACCTGTCACTGCATGCCTTCATGTCTTTGTATGGACTCCTTTGCTTGTAAAGTGCCTTGAGATAGCGGCTGTTATGATCTGATCTATAAATAAATAAAAGTTTTATTACCCCCACAATACACCACTGAAGTTGATAAACTGTGTTTGACTAAACTTTTGGTCAATGTGCAACCAAACGCAAACAAAGTAATAAGCGAGGTAAAATATTTGTTTTCGTAAGTTTCTCTGTTGCTGATGTACAAAATTGTTGAGTTTATTGTTAAACACACAACTGAACTCGTCATAATTTTCCTTCTATTCAGGGGTTTTTGACAGAGTCGGCAGGGGAAGTGAATCATCTCTGTATTTCTACCACCAAGTCCAACTGACCTCTGTTCAACTTTTCCCGGACGCCCATGACCTCCATGACTAGGAATCTTTACAGACATAATAAATACACATTTTATTGGGCAGTTTAACAACAGTGCTACCACGGCGGACCTTCGGGTTCTTTTACCCAGACATCCATCACAAAATTTCAGCGTAAAATAAGAAGAAAAAAAAAAAAGAAGATGAACTTTATAGTAAATAATATATTTGACCAGGCTTTAGAGCCTGTTTTGAAAACCACACTGATCTGCTTGTCAGCATGCATATTTCTTAAGCTTATTCCATCCCAGCAGAAAAATAACATTATTACTGTTTTCTAAAACTGGGTTATTTTCTTGTCATCCAGTTTATTTCGCAGTGACCCCATTTAAGTTAGTCTAGCACTTTCTGTTAAAAAAAATCTGGTGTAATAACCAGTTCCCTAAAACATTCAAAATAATCATATTACACACATTATACCATGATCTAAGTCAAGTATCCAATAATATTAAAAACCATACACTATTAGGAGGAAAACCATGTATGAATATTAGATCTTTAGATGCAACTTTTTTTATTCAATTACAGTTAATCATCTATTTGTGTTTAACAATCTCAAATGGAACAGATCTATGTCAACGTCAACTGCATTTGCGTTGTTTAAGATACAACAAAAGTGAATTTTACAGGTTCTGAAGTCAGACTGAGCAAAAGAGGACTGTAGTTTGGCTCAATAGTTCAATAAGGTTTTATTTTCTTCAAATACAATGGTGGACAGTGGTTGCTAATGGGTTAAGGAACCAGACAAGAGTCCACAGGGTTCCACGTTTGAGTCCACTTTTTTTTCCCCAGTTACCACTTTGATGCTCTTAACAGAGAAGCATCTCCACACTCTGCCCACTGTTGGTGATGGGTTAAATGCAAAGGTAACATTTTGTTGTGTGCAGTGGTGTGGATCACAATGTCACAATGACAAGGATTTTGCTGTCATCTCCTTCTGTTCACCTTTTCTGGGACATTGTCCATGTAATATCAGAGATCTTATCCACGCGGGACACTTCAGTGTATGCAGGTGTCCTCAACACACCTCTGCATTTTACAGCACTTCCTGGAAACTACTTGTGTTTCTTTTCTATATTTACCTCTTCAACCCACAGCTGATCCTGTATATATGCTACGGAGCTATAAAACTGATTATTATTGATTAATTTATTTTTAACCTGTATAGTATACACATTTTGCTTATACTAAACACCACCACAAGTACTGTGTGTTTTGTACTTGTGTGTTTTGTCTGAAAAAAAAAATGTTGGGTAAAAAGCACAACAAAATCTTTAGTTATGAGTTTAACCTATTCCACAACAGCACTCATGTATGTCGATTCACTTGCATTTTTACTCTTAAAAAATAACAATTAATAAAAAAATTATTTATAAAAATAAAAATTCATAAAAATAACAATTATTTTCTGCTACCTAGAAATAGACTATTTATTAACTGAAATAAAATTCCCTAAATCTAACAATATATAGATATAAACAAATTTTATTCTAAAATAATATTAAAAGATGGGTAAAAAAAAAAGAAAAAAACAATTGTGGATCAGCGAGTAAGGAGTGCTTCAGTGTTTGGTATAAAAATAGAGCTCAGTTGAGCACCAGTAACTCATATCATGAGGGTAATCTTGAAACAGTTTCTGACTCATAACTTGAAAATCTTGTACGTCAGGGAGCTTGTATCTAGGGGCTCCACTGTATGCATTGTATTTGTAAGAGAAAAATGTCTGAAAGTGAACTGTTGAGCGGCTGGGAAACAGAGTGAGGGCCCGTTATTCTGAGCTTTACACCATATCTTTGGTTACAAATATTGGATTTTCCAGACTCTGAACATGACAGACGATGATAAAAGGATGAAGACGAGTGATGGAGCAACGCTGTTGACACGGACACTAAACAGAGATCAAGTGTAGACAAAAATAGTCAAATAAAAAGGAAATACAGACAGGCATTAATACTGATATCTGTGAGAAACCTGAACTCGGCTTCACCACAGACAGTCAGTTATCAGGCGACAGAGGAGCTGCTGTTGGCTCATACATATTTGACAGTGCGGTGCCTAATTAACTTCATTGTTATTCTGGAGTGTGAGCTGACACACTTGTTTAAATTACTGTTACTCTATCATTTGATTCATGAAAACACCATGCACTGTATTTGTACTCACGTTGTTTTGCTGTTTTTTATTTATACAATGTTTCTGTTCCTGGGAAAGTAACTAGGTTGATGTAACATTTAAAGTTGTAGTTCTGATCAGCGGTTTTGACATCTCTCTATCTATCTATCTATCTATCTATCTATCTATCTATCTATCTATCTATCTATCTATCTATCTATCTATCTCCCCTACCAAATAGCATTGGAACAGAAAGGTCAATCCCTCTATTGTCACTGTAAAGGAGAATATATTAACAAAAGTTCAGAATTCCAGCTTTTACTTTTACATCACATGTATTACAACAGAACACCTTTTTTTAACCCAATCCTTATGGGAGTAAAAGTATTGGACCATGTGACTAATTGGGGTTTCTAGTTTCTCAGGTTTCTTTTACTGATGTAATTGATCAATATGATATAGTTCTTGCTTTTGGCTTTGATTTTCACTTGTCAAAACCATATTTGCTGTTATTGAAACATGAAGTACTATGAACAAAAGAAATACAAATATTTGAAGTGGAAAAAATTGATCAAACTTATTGAACAGATATTAGGAATAACCAATAAAATAACCTGTTCTGAAAAAGCAAGGAACTAGTGGTGAGCACTATTGAGTAACATTACACAACACAACTCAACACAACACTACACAACACAACACGCAACAGGCCGGCCAAGGGGAAACCTCAGTTAATGAAAGAGGGATTGTGAGAAACACCTAAAATATATATACTGTATACTGTATATATACATATGTGTGTGTGTGTGTGTGTGTGTGTGCATATGCTATATATGTATATCCTCTTAAACCGAATCAGATGTATATGGATTGCACACACTTCATGACAAAGACACTGACACTTTTACTGGATCCACAGAATAAAACCTGACACTTTTACACAAGAAATTCATTCACAAGTTTCCAAAAAAAGATTCCCTTGACAACACCATGTGCAAAAAAGATGAACTTTCTCCAACCTTTATCTGTTTATTATGGGGAAAAAAATCAATTATTTATTACTTATATACCAGGATCTCAGGTGTAATTGTCCAATATCATTGGATTCACCATTTTGCTTTTCTTTCAGACTTTTTTAAATGTTATTATCAGATGTTCTCAGTCTTTATATCATGAAGAAAAAATATTTTTGTTCCAGTATTGGACACTGCAGTAAGCTGGTACTGCAGCAAAGTGTAAATAAGTAAGGGATACTTGCTTGCGTAATCAATAATTTGCCCCATTGTTTGCATTGATCACCATTGAGAAGGCAGCCGTAGAAGCAGCAGATGGCCTGCTATAATTCTTATTGTCTTGTTGACCAAAACTCGTTCAGCTCGGTCCCCGAGCGTCCCAGCACTGAGTGCCGCGTCACTGTCCCATTCAAACCTTCTACTCATAATTAAAGGGAGTCCCTGGGGCTCCATTAGACTGTGGAGAGCAGATGGAGGTCTGTGACACAGTAGATGAGGTCAGATTCTGCAGATGCAACAGTACTGAAAAAAAGCCCTTTTTAACCCATGGTAAAACCTTCTCATATAAACATGTGCATTTGGGATAAAATGCCATGATGGTAAACCAGCTCAGGATCAAACCTTGAACCTTAAACTATCACAGTTTGTCAAATTGTTAAAGTATCTAAGGATGATGAACCATAGGTTACATGGAGATGAAAGAAATGGGTTTTTGGATCTTTTTGTGTGGATGTTCAGCCCTTCATTACAGCTCTCAAGCATAACTCAGACTCTTTCAATGACCAAGATTATGAGGCTGCTACTGATGATGTACATTGATGAATACTGTAGGTCAGGGATGTCAAACCCGTGGCCCGTGGAACGATATTTTGCGGCCCCCACCTTGATGTGAAAGTTGAATTTGTAATAATATTTTATAGATTTTTTCTCCACATTTTATGGTAAATACTATAGTTCTCAAAACCTCCTTAAGGTTAAGTGTTCAGTTTTTATTATTTTTTTCTTTTGTATTAAACACTGAAAGTGTTGGGGGTGGCCCTCAACTTATTTGATTTTAAGGTATTTGAGTTTGTCTGTTTCAGGTACTTATGTACAGTTCCTTCTGACTCCAACAATCGAGCCATGCCACACAGACAGAACAGAGATCTGATATCAATTATTTACTTCTGTGCATGTATCCATGTGAGGAGAGAATAAAATTCCAAAATGTATATAAATTAACTCTTTATTACTTGTCTATAACATCAGTCAATAAAACAATCTCAGCTCTGATCAATGTCCCATCCTCTGATCGATGTTCTAGCGGTCTAAGGCCTCAAAAGCATACTGTGAATAAACATAAATTGACATTTTACTTAAGAAAAAAGAAACACTTTATGAAGACCACCTTCCTGTAACACAAACAAAACTTAAACTTCTTCTGCACAACTACCACCAGTGTTGGTAAATGCAAGAAGTACAAATGTAGACAATAGATAAAACTTCTGTCACGACAGCTGTATCAAAAGCACACTTATATGTCTTTTTTTTTTTTTTTTTATAAATCATACATTGCAAGTCTTTCACAGCAACAAAGTGACAGGTGACCAAGGTAATATTTCAGCTAAGGAGGGGACATCACATCTACGCCACATCTGTTCCTGACAGCATCCATGCTCCTCACCTGCTGTGCCAGATGCATGACCAGCTCTTTTTTACACCCTATCACATTAACTGTCCTGTAAACATCATATATCTGTCTCTGTGTTGATCCATGTATGAATGCAAAGAGAACAGCGAGTGAAACCTCACTCATCACTTATTATGTACAGGACTGGTGCTTAAAATGACAGCTCACTGGTGCATTTGCTTGACTCTTTCATTCCCAAAAGCTGGGTGGCGAGCCTCAGAATGGTCAGAAGAGAGATTTTAACTTTAGTTATTGTTCCTATGAGTTCATGATTTTTTTTTTTACCTATTAAAAAGAGTAATACCTATTGTATTGTATTGTATACCTATTCATATCACTCAGTTAACAATATTATATACTTGTCAAAAGAGAACAGCGAGTGAAACCTCACTCATCACTTATTATGTACAGGACTGGTGCTTAAAATGACAGCTCACTGGTGCATTTGCTTGACTCTTTCATTCCCAAAAGCTGGGTTGCAAGCCTCAGAATGGTCAGAAGGGAGATTTTAACTTTAGTTATTGTTCCTATGAGTTCATGATTTTTTTTTTTACCTATTAAAAAGAGTAATACCTATTGTATTGTATTGTATACCTATTCATATCACTCAGTTAACAATATTATATACTTGTCAATGTTTATATGTATGTATATGTATATATGTATATATATATTTACATATATAAATACATATATATATATATATATACATATATATATATATATATATATATATACACACACAAGCTAAGCTGTGTTTTATTTAAAAGTGTGAAGTGTGAAGTGAAGTGACAGCGTCCTGCATTAATTGTTATACACACACACACAAGCTAAGCTGTGTTTTATTTATTATTTATAAATATTTATCTCTTCCCACCAGTGGACATTTTAACAGATATAACTGGAACCTGACAAAACAATATATATATTTTCTTTATGTGGCATATATTTCGTTTTCCAGCAGATAAATTATGCGGATACAAGATGTAAATGAAGGACATTCAGATACACAATTTGTCTCTATTTACAAATTATTGATTAGTTATTAGTAGTTATGTATTTATTATTATTTGCTTTGAAATAGTACTCACATTTCGTTCCATTTTTATTCCAAAATTCTTCTTTACTGGAACAATGTTGCTGATAATAATAATAAAAGAAATGCAGACTGTGTACCATAATTCTAATTCTATTTAATGGATGAATCTCATTTCAACATTTGCCTTAACATGCGTCACTTGAAATGCAGGTAGGGATGGCAACAAGCTCCAGCATTAAAACAAGACTGGTTTTTATTACAGACTCTGAGTTGGGTAGACTGCTGTAAAACCAATGATACGGAAGAACCACTGTGTGTATGGAGCTGGAACATGAGGTGTATTGATTTTTTCATATTCTCTGTGACTTCATGACTGGAACATACACCAAGTATTGGGTGTCCACATCATCGTGGATCATCATTTATTTCTTTTTCTATGTTATTGGTGTGCTGCTCTGGCATGTTCGGCCTTTTACACACACAAACACTTTTTTTATTTTCATATCTTAATTGCGGATTTGAACCAGATAGCTCTCATTCCCATCCTTCACCTCTCTAACTAGTATCTATAATTTTATGACCAATATGTGACCAGATTATGGGTTTTATTTTGAAAAGATATGCATATGCATATGATTGCCGGGTTATTATGGTAAAAGTTTGGTAACTTCCATGTGTGCTCAATATCATGTCAATAGGATGTAACCATTAAAGCAGATTGAATTCATGCATGGCACGCATGTATACATCCGGAATGGTTGGTGTTCCCGTTTTTGTGTGTGCAGACTTTTTCAGGATTAAATCTATGCAAGTCTTTGAACATGAGGCCCCTGTTCCTCCATACAATCCCAGGGAAAAACCACAGAGAGTAGCCGCAGTGAAATGCCACTTCTCATCAAAGTCTGGGATAACAGTGGTGGTGATAAGAATTGTTGCTAGAGGCCAGTGTGGTTGGAAAATGCACAGCTAAGATAGTTGATTCTTTAATCCTGTACCTTCACTTGAAATAACTTTAGATCATCCTAGAAACTTGGGGACTTTGGAAATCTATTTTTGTGGTTGAAAAGAAAATTCCGCAGCCACACACTCCCACTATCTTCTACAAAAAGTCTCACGACCTTTGTCGTTAGACTTTTGAACTGAGATACATTTTCAACTCCTGAACCTAAAGCCAGACTGAGTGAAGATGTGGACTTCTTGTGGCTTGTATCAGGGGTTACCATAGCGAGTGACCATTTTCCATTTCCCCCTGTTCTCTGTATCTTCTACTCTGACTCCAACTAACTCCATGTCCTCCCTCACTGCATCCATCAATCTTCTCTTTGTCTCCTACCTGGTAGCTCCATCTCTAGCATTGTGGACGAACTATATAAATTAGAGTCTTGCTGACTGACATGGGTCACTGCATCATAAGGTGTTATGATCAGGATCATCTATGACCTGGTCACACATTACATTAAATGATGAATGTGGTGTGGTCTCTAAAACTGGGAGTGCCCTCGTCAATGGAAAAAAAAACATTCTGGAAATTGTCTTTAGAACTAATTAATAATAATATTTCTGAAGGGTTTTACAACAGGGGATTTTACCTTTAGTGGAATTCATTATGTTTATAATCAAATTAAGGTTCCAAAATCAAGCTGAAAACGTAATCAAATAAAAAGAAAAATCAAGATCTCCTGTTAACAGAGTTAGAGATTAAAATTTATTTTGATCAAAACTATATTAAAACAGATCAACAGAGGGAGGTGGGGCTGTGGAATCTTTACGTTTAACAAACTTTTCTGACACGTCTTAAAGCTATTCATCATACGTCATACATCTGTGATGTCCTCCATTTTTTTAGGATTATTCTCAACAGTCGTTCAACCTCCAATAGACTCCAGACTCAGATATATCAAGGTCATTCATACATTTTCATCCTCTTAACCGTTGCCTGTTGCAGGGTTCAGCAATCTCCATGACTGGCACCCAAATCACACTGCACCTTGATGCAACTGAAAGTTATGTAGGTCGGTGCTCACAGCACCTGAGTGACAACCAGGCAGCTGGTGGATTACAAACCTGTAGTGACTTCCATAAGTTAATTCAAAGAATACGTATATTGTCAAAATGTGTATTTTCTGGACATAATTCCATTGTGGCATAATCAAAATATGAGCAGAATGAGAAAGACAGTAGGAGCTACTCTTGTTGCTGCATTAATTTACACCCACCATATTAAACTTATGCAAAGATGCAGGTGTGAATTCATGTTTATGGTTGGAGAATGACAATTAACATTAAGCCAACCAGACATTAAAATAGAAAATTACTGCCAATTTGATTCAAGACGAGGACCAAACCCGTCCACGTCCTGTCAGCAAAACAGTTCTCAACAACTTGCCAGTTCCTATTAACCCTTCCCCAGTCTTTCTTCCAGCCACAGCTCAATCTTCCTGTTTTGAACTCAATCTTTGGAATATTTCCCCCTCCCTCCAACCCGTTGATACTATCAGCACTTGATTCAGCCTCATCTCTAATAATTGATACAAAATCCAGATGCCCGGAGCGGCTGACATTCAACACAGTCTGAAGGACAGTTTGGGAAATGAGCAGCACATAATGGAATATGCCGGCAGCACAAACAGAAGGAAGGTTCCAGTTGTAACACCATGTCCTCCCACTCTTAAATATCAAGTGCAATTAAATGCCAGTGACGGCGGAGATGAGAGGCACGTGTGTCTGGGAACGAAATTTACCCCCAATCGACTCTGACACCTTCTCACTGTCAGCTATCATTTACTGGGTGGTAGTGAAGCGACTGTCTGAGGTTTCTGCACCGACGGGGGGGAAACAGTCACACTTCATTTGATACTGTGAAATGAAAACAGAATTAAAAGCAAATGACATTTTCGAGAGAAAAACAATTTTCTCCCCTCAACCAGAGGTGACCTTAGCAGTAATCAGAAGCCTTGAGTTTATATGACTTTAGTTTGATTATTGGAATAGTTTCCTTTCAGATTTTAATAAGGAAGTCTCTGTGTTTTTTTTTTTTTTTCACCCACTCCTAGAATCCCAGCCTGCACATCAGCACAGTGAGCTTAGGCTGTGATGATTGCCAAATGTGTTAATAATTAAAACCTATTATAAAACATCAAACAGCTGTTGTAAATGGTGACATTATCAACCACTGAGCTACAGTTGAACTGAGCAGGTGTTTCAACTGTTTAACAATTGTTTTTTAACAATTTCTAGGATCAGTTAAAAAAATAAATAAATAAACTTGAGTGTTAAGGCCAGTGTTCCTCTATCTTTTCCATTGAAAACAAATGATGACATATACAAACGTATAAAAAGTCAATTTAGGTAAGTAAATACATTGATGTTATAGTTTCAGTTCAGTGGCAGTCGATCTAAACCCTGATCTGTTTGGTTGAACTCAACGTTGATGTACTTGCAGAAATTGAAGAAAAAACACATTAACACATTTTAACAGTCACCTGGCAAAAATCTATTTTTTTTTATATATATATACCACAGTGAGTTTACATTCCCCATCTCCCCCTGTCCTCTGTATCCTCAACTCTACCTCCATGTCCTCCCTCACTGCATCCATCAATCTCCTCTTTGTTTCCTACCTGGTAGCTCCATCTCTAGGATCTTTCTTCTAACAATGTATCCACTGTCCCTCCTCTGAACATGTTAAAACCTCCTCAATCTGGCTTCTGTAGCTCTTTCTCCAAACCTTTCTGTCTGTGTTGTCCCTCTAATTCCTGACCATGTCCATCCTTGACATTCCTTAAGAAGATCTTGCATCTTTCTTTTTTTTTTTTAATTCAAAAATAAAAGGCCAACATGCTGAACTGTCCGTCCAATCTTTTAACCTGCTCATGTGTTACCAGTCATGGGGACAGCAGTCTCCAGGACTGCCATCCACATCACATTGCACCGCACTGTACCTTCCTGTGGGTGGTGAGCCTATTTAATTAATTAATTATATAATTTCGAGAAAATTTCAGACTCAATTACAAATGGGCCACATGGGTCTTAGTTTGTCTGTTCTATACAATACTTCACTGTGACTGTAAAGCAAGCCCTCAGGTGCATAATATAATACAGTAGGTAATTATGCCTATGACCAAAAGTGAGTTTTTGTCTCTCTTTAATTGCCTCTCCTTCCCTGTCCTCTGTGGTCGACCCATGTGTTGAACTGTATTATTGTTCAGGAATTATTCTCCACTCCACTAAGGGTGACATCAGGAGGATGCACTCAGCAGACCTCAGGTCAGCCATGTGGCTCATCTTTTTTTCATGTTGCACAAGTTGCACAGTAGGACTTCACATGGGACAAAGGGAGAGGGATGGGAGGGGGAGTAGTGTGTGTGTGTGTGTGTGTGTGAGTGTGTGTGTGTGTGTTCCAGACGGTGCGTGTGAGACCTCTGTACAAGGGCACAGAGCTCAGGGAGGGAGAATGAGATTAATGACTGGGGGTGTCAGGTCTACTTCAGTTTTGAGGGAGTGTGTCATTGTATGACGAGGTGGAAATGTGGGTGGAGTTTACAACTGTTGTGGGAGGAGGCTGGTGATATTCAAATCTACTAGATTTGGTATCTTAGGACTGTGTATCGTGATTGAGACAAAGAGGAGATTGATGGATGCAGTGACGGAGGACATGGAGGTAGTTGGAGTTAGAGTAGAAGATACAGAGGACAGGGGGAGAAATCATTGCTTTGCTTTATTTGGCAAAGCCCAAATGATTGACAAGCCAAAAGGAAAAGAAGAAAAAGATGGTAAAAATCCGTATAAAATCAAAATATTACCTATATCACAAAATGAAGGATGGACTTTATTTAGTGCAGATTTTTTTTTCTTTGCTGTAAATAAATACTAGCCATAAATATTAAAACATACATCAATCATCTTGTTTGTAAATGAAAATGTCTGTTGGAGTATACAATAAAGTCAAATCCGTACTTTCAGGGCAACCTATTATAGAAACTTGACAAGTGTGTGACAAGTAATAATTTCTTTTAATTCCCTGTACCTGACACCTATTGTGATTCCAAGTATTCATGTCATAGATATCCAGTGTTATTAAGGAGGATAATTAGTTTATTTAAGTATGACACAAGTCATCACATACAGCTGCTGTGTATATTTATATTTTAGTGAATCCTTTTGACTCTACAGCCTGCAGGTGAACCTGCTGATGAGTAAACATCTCTCCAGCCTGACAAAGAAAATCATTGCTGAAACTTCTGCTTGATCTGAGGATTTTTTTTCTTTTTTTAAATAAATCACCAAAAGCCTGTCACATACATCTAAACAAAGACAATGTTCTTGTCAAAACAAAGAGTGTCTTCATCAGTATAACTCTAAAATAATCTACACTCAACTTATGTAGTGAGTTTCTTCTCACATCATTCTGTTTTACCATATTCCACCTGATAAACATAGAAAACATATAGTAAATATGAGAGTAAAGTGAGTGAATATTCTACATTGTACAGTATTGCACATTACAATTCATTCATTTAATTATTAAATGATTTTAAAACATAATCTTGAATAAAAATATAAAACAAAACTATTTGACTCCCCATATAATATAAATATATGTAAATAAACAATTTAGGGTTAAGATAAATTATATGCAACTGCCTGTCTCTCACCACTTCACCTTTTATGGGTGGAGTTGGGTGGGTAAAATATCCCAACAGTCTTTATGTCCTGGGTCCAAAACTTGTGGCTCGCAGGCAATTTGCTGTTCGAGGAATAATATTGTTTGGCCCCACATTGATATGAAAGTTGAATGTAAGTGCGTCTCACACACCATTTATAGAGGGTTTTTTTTACAAACTGCTGTACTATACTGTACCAGGGTATAGCATTGTACTCTTTACCAGTACATATATGATATTTGTTATTTTTAATATCACATATATATGTATATATATATATATATATATAATATATATATATATATATATATATATATATACATATATATATTAATAGCACTAGAAAGTAATTAATTCCATATAAACATGGGATGTGAAGATATCCAAATATTCTATCATGTAAATAATTTCTCAACTAATAGTTAGTCATATTATTTTTTTGTATGTAAATATATATGAAGAGGCTCAGAGAAAATCCCAAGGAGAATGTTTTTGTTAGAATGGTACCACAGTTCAAGCAGAATAGCAGAACATGTCAGTGCAAGCTGAGAAGATGCTTTGAGTCCTTGTTTTGTTCTATATTTTAAGACATCTTGTTGTGCATGTGTCGTTTCAATGTGAATCAAAGAGTTTATTGAAAAAGATGTTCCTTTACCATGGGTGGGAGGGTGATATTCTCCAACAAAACTACTTTTTTTATGTTTTGTATATTTTCTTCATCCAAACATCAGCAGGTGATTAACTTTATTACTTGAGATAAGATTAACGGTGGTTACGAACTGGAACAAAAGCAGCAAAAATTATCAAACGGACCATCAGTAAAATGCCAGATGGTGGGACAGGGTGAGTGTCGTGGTGATGGTGCGAGATGCATGAGGAACAAGATTATGACTAGTGAAGATTGTACCTTGTCCAGGATTGTTCTGCAAAATAGACCAGAAAAAAAGTACTTTTAAAGCCAACACAGGCGCCATATACAATATGGCTACATCCGACCATATTGATAGTGAAGTTACAGCACGATGTTTACATTGTTTGGTAGTTAGAAAAAAAACATATCCAATCACAGCTTCATGGAGCCCAATGTGATTTTCTAAAATGACTTGTCTTCTCTGATCAACACTAAACCAAAGCAATTTAATTTGAAAATAGCATAAAACTGAAAATAGCAGCTCGCTACAGCTGCGAGGCTGAAACCTGGTTCATTACTTTTGACATTTGAATTAAATGTAAAAATACTTTTTGCCAATATCCTAATTACGCTTCAACACCCCCAAAGGTTAAAATAATAATAGTATCCATACAGTGGCTTCCATGTTTCCATGAATGAGGAGAATGTAACGTCTTAAGCAAGTTTAGAGGTTAAAGCACAGTCATTTAAAAGGGTCTCAGGGTCTTATTTTTCTATAATTCCCATTGGTCCTAATGGGAGATAATCATCTATCTGGTTGTCTATCTATCTATCTGTCTGTCTGTCTCGTTATCTATCTACCTACCTACCTACCTGCCTATCTACCTACCTGCCTACCTATCTATAAGTAGGGCTGGGTTAAAAAAATCGATTAATCGATTTTAACCGTTTTTTTTTTGTTAATAGTACGATATCGATTCATAAATCCAAAAATTGATCTTTTTTTTTCCTTCTTTTCACAAATCAACTTTATGTGAACTCGTGTACCACAGGTGATTACATATTTACGTGGTTACGTGCGAGTTAAAACACTAAAAACAACATGGCACTAAAATCTAAAACCTAAAACTAGAGTCTGCCTTGTAATTTGGGGTCAAGTCATGTTAAATAAAAAATGCATGATGGATTAATATGACTGCCTTGAGTAAATTTGTGATGGAAATAAATGTAAAAAAAAGCAAATGGATTAAGTTGAAATTTTAGCTTCGATTCTTCTGAGAATAAAGTTGGTACCAAACTATAATTGATATGACAAAAACTGAATCGAAAACCAAAGCGATTTGGGAATTGAATCGAATCGAATTGATTTAGAAAATTTGAATCAATACCCAGCCCTATCTATAAGCCCACAGGAAGCTATGTGTACGGTGCTATAAGTTAAAATATATCCTTTAGAATTACCTTCCTATAGGAAGTGTGGGTATTATAAAGTGATCGTGGGGTAAGTGAGATATGGAAGCCTACACTGATTAACCTGAAGACCTCTGGCGGAAAATGACCTTCTAACTGGTACTGTAAATTTATTTAACCACTTTAGCCTCTGCCCTTGTTTCTGCCTTCGTCCAATAAATAATTCCTGGCCGGCTTATTTCAAATCCCCTGGAGTTCACAGGCGACTCTTATCCATGCGGGCCAACACACCAGGTTGCTCTTCAACACTCCACTGTGACATCACCCTCTTCACTTCAAGGTCACCTCAGGCTGGAACACAGCCGCAGCCGTGTTCCAGCATCAGACCCCACGCCTCTTTTTGTCTGAATGATTTCACATTTTAGCCATATCTTTTTTTATTTTTACACTTCATCTGGTTTGGTTATGTGTTTTTACCACTGCAGTGATGTTATGATGAATGGTAGACAGCATAGCAGAGGAGGGGTGAGGCATAGGGGAGAGGAGAAGTGATCTCTCTCTGCCTTTTATCGCTCTATTTCATTATGGAAATCACCTCATTTACTCCAAGCCCTTCTCCATTCATCTCTTATTGTCACTGACAAAACCCATTTTCTGTTTGCAGCAGAATTTTGCATGACTCTGCGTAGGTCGATGTACGCTATTTCAAAATTTAATTTTTTATCCCGGGCAATTATAGAAGTTGAGAGCGTTTCTCTCTTTGACTTAATGTTTCTTTCAACTCATCTTGGTTCTCTGAGTGATTTGCTAGAGCACTTGTTTTTAAAAGTTGTTGAGAGTGCCCATTATTTCCTATAAAAAAAAAAGAATGTAATTAACTGTCAAGCAACATTGAACTTGCAACAAAGGGATGTTTTTGTGACACATCCATTGTCATAGTACAGATATGGGCAAACTTTTTGACTCAAGGGTCACAACCGGTCCTAAAATTGGACACAGGGGCCGAGTTCAGAGCAGAAAGATGGATCCTTTGTTTGATCCAAGATAAATGGCAGGTTAAAGCCATGTGTAAGACCTAAAATACAACATTTCTAATGCCCTTTATGGCATTACCTACTGGGGAAACACATCATAGCAGAAATATAATGATAGTATAGATAAATTATTGGCGGCGGCCACATCTGGCCCCTGGGCATTAGTTTACTGCCAGTCATAGAAGATACAACAAGGTTGGAATTGATCGGAATTAAATAATTTCTTCTTACTCTAGTGTTTTATTTAACATATTCATTGTTAGATTAAGATCGGTGGTGGCCAAGCATTTAAGGAAGTAACTTGGGTCCTGCAAGGCCTCAGGTTCAAATCTACTTGCTGCCAGGAGATGGCGGCATTCTGAGCATAGGACTGCGCCGACCCAGATAACCTCCAGTGGGCTCAACACCCACAGGGAGGCTCACAGTATGGCGCAGTGTGATTTGGGTGGCAGTTGTGGAGACTGCTGCACCATGACCCGATAACAGAAAAGAGGATGAAAATGAATTGTTACATCACTGTAGACGGATTTGTTTTAAATCGGTCAAAGTCACTGTTGTCTTTTGTGAAATATAATCATGAACAATTTAAAGTCACAGGAAACATGTCTAACATTTTTCTTCTTTCAGACTGTGGCTGCACCACACTGCGACGCGCCAGTGTTGGTTCAGACTATGTCTGCCATCCTGCTGTTCTTTTGTGTTGTAACTGAAATGAAACTGCATTGTGGTCTTCAGTTGTACACCACGGAGGGAAAGTTCTGGTCTTTATCCTCCCAAAGGCTATATACGTAGGCCAGTTGCTCTGACTACCTGCATCATGTGACGTGTTGTCTATGATTTGATAAGCAATCTTGTTAATCTTGCTTACACTGTGACACCCATAGAACATTAAGACTTGGTCTTATCGCTTATCCAAGCTCATGGTCTTCCTGCATGAACCTGCCTGTTATTCATGTGTGCATATGTTTTTTTCTGATATTTCGTATGGTTTCAATGCAAGAATGTAGAACATTTGTTATAGGAGGACTAATAATTGATGTAACTTTGAAATGGTTGTAAATGGTTGTTTTGTTGTCCACTGGATGGGGATTTAGTTCAACCTATACTGACATACGCACAATACAAATCATCTTGCTGTAGAATCAGAGCTCTGACCGTAATATTTTACAACCGTCACACTGCACAAAGCACAAGAGATTTATTTCTGTAAGACAAACAATATCTCACTAGTCAGTCAGTTGATCAGACGTTAAAACCGGGTCATAATGAAACTGGCAATTATAAACCGTGCTTGTCTTATTCGAGGCAGAAACGCAAAATCACCGGGAAGACCGAGGGCGACGACAGATCAGCAGAGACAATGTAGTTTGTATGTTTTTTTTCCTCTCACAGCGTGTTTAACTAAATAATTCCACCGGAGCAGAGGGCTGTGGAGGCATGTGCCGTGAATCTTATCAATGCTCTGCTCCTTCCATTTTATGTCAAGCAATGTCTCCGCCTCAGGAGGCTGTGGGAGCTGGTAAACGACATTATCGCCATTCATAATTAAAAAAACAAATCCCATGTGGGTGTAGACAGGAGCGTGTCCATGTGTCTTTGAATAGACAAAGAGCAGCAGCCAGGCTCTATGAGTAATACGGCATGACAGCGTTCACCTTGGATCATAGAGAGTGGAGGAAAACTATCAAAATGCTCATAAATATCTAAGGAGCGGTGAGGAGATGGAGGGAGCGGGACGTTGAGGAGGCTTTCAGATGCGCTCCATCTCCTGCTGCAGAGGCAAATATCACGCTACTCACATGGAAGATGAGGGTAATGATGTGTGTCTTTTCCCATGCCTTGTGTGTTGTGTGTGTTTCGTGACAGTTCATGTGTGTTGATTCACCACAGCGTGCGACGACAGGAGGTGATAATGACAGTGCCTGCCTCAGGAAAGCAGGTGTCGAAGAGAAATTGGCCATAAGTTGGCAGTCAGCAGGCACAAAAGAGGATTGTGGGATTTCAGAGCTTCTCTAAGTCTTTGTCGGTATGTGTTTGAGGAATCCAATACTGCAACATTTAAAAAAAATAAATAATAATGGAAAACACCCAGAAAAATAGATTCTACCTGCTTCTTGACGACAGTGAGTGGAAACCTGGGAATATATACAACCTGGAGACACTGAGGTCAGTGTCAGCATCCAGCCCAAACCTATATTCTAATATTACTACATAAAAATGCAATCCAGTGAACAATAACATGTAACAGTTTATCACATAGTGCATATTAGTCAAACTCCACATATCAAGTTTGTAAAAAAAAAAAAAAAACTTCTTCAACAACCTTCTTTTATCAAAAAGAAAGCATTCTTTAAGCATTCCTACGCTGGTTGTCTTGATTTATTTTGTCTTTCTGACTGAGCAATGTATCAAAAAATTTGATCAGTACTTCATGAATCATTCTCTTCAAAGAGATAAATATTTTCGGCAGAATGGGATTTTTAAAATTTGTAACAAGATCCAGAGAATCTAGCACCAGTTTGTAGTAGTTAATGTAATTTACTACTGAGCTGCTGTATCTCACTGTGAAGCCACAACTGTGCCAGGGCTAAAGGGTGAAGGGCTGATGGATGTGCCAATGGGACAGTTAATTCACAATAAATGAGGATTAAAAAAAAGGTTTGTAAAAGGGTCTTTGTGAGGACACACACACGTACTTACGTATATATATACACACACACACATATATATATATATATATATACACATATATCCAAAATCTACAGTGATCCCTCTGTTATAGGGATTACTGAGTTCCAAGATCTAGTGCTGTGTTCAATGTCATCTAGGAATAGGACACAAAGTTACCAAGAATATCATTTTTTTTCTCTATATTTAGACAGTTGTATTTGTTCAGGTTAATCAAATATTTTGTATATGAAAACCAAGGTAAATGACTAAGAAATGCTGTGATATGGAGTGTAGCTCAAGAGATTGGAAAACACAAAAAGTGATGCATTCAGGAAGTGAGAGGTGAATAATCTGCAACAAAGGTGAAGGTTTGTGTTCGATTCAGTTACATTTCTATGGGGTGTGCACATTTCTTGATTCTTTTTCGAGACTAAAATTCAACAACAATTTGTTTGTTAATCATATCCTATATAGTCTCTAAGACTATTGTTTTGTCTGCTGAGGATTAATTGTTGTCTCTTTCATGGCTTTACACTGATGAATATGTGGATGCTTTATGATGGAAGATTAATAGGTTGTCTTTGGGGCTTTGATTGGCTGTCTCAGAGGACCAACCACATCGCAGTGAGAGCGAGTGCTGACATCTCTTTCAAAATCTCCCCTCAAAGCCCTCGACCAACTGGAACTGATGTTGATCACAGGAGGTTCACCGCAGCCTCATTAAAAAACTGCAACGTTGCTTACTGATAAAATATCAGACAACTGTCTCCCACTGGAGGAATCTGTGTATGTTACCTATGAAGGCTGCACCTCTCATCTGTACAGGTGATGACTCTCCCAAGCATTTAATGTTCAAACCATTGTTCTGACTGTTAAGAGAAAGTCAGACTCTACGATACAAAAATTGTCAGTAGATTCATAGATGAGCATCTCTTTTTATGTCTTTTAAATTGAGACAAAGAGGAGATTGATGGATGCAGTGAGGGAGGACATGGAGGTAGTTGGAGTCAGAGTAGAAGATACAGAGGACAGAGGGAGATGGAAGTGTTGATTTGCTTTGGCAACCACTAAATAAGGAACAAGCTGAAAAGAAACGAGGAAGAAGTTTCTTTAAAATGTATGTAACCTCATATAGTCATATATTTAACCAGCACAGGTATGTAACTAAATAACTGAGAAAAAAATGTAATTTAAAAAGACTGCATTCGGTCTGAGGTGGAGGTTTATTTCAAAATTTATTGAGAGTTTTGCACAATATAATCAGTTAGTTAGTCAGAAAACTATATTTATCTCTGAGAGGCAATTAAAAGACAAATAAACCCCAAAGAGTAGTAATAAATGGACTGTGTTTTGTGGTACACCAACTAGAACACCTTTTTCAGACTTGAGGACAGCTCACCATGAAGTCAGCGCAATGTTCAAGTGCAAACTCATAAGGAGAACAAAAATCCACTTAAGTGTCAGAATTATTTATAAAGAGGGTAGTTCTTTTAGTGTAAGAGTCTTATAAGCTTTAACAGAGTAATTAAGCAGCATAAGCACTATTTCTACGATCAAATATGAGCAGATGTGTAT